>JAJHIY020001559.1:120000-278831 GCA_022114975.2 Lampris megalopsis
TTTGCTGCGATCAGCAGAGCCTTGAATTCTAACAGGTTTTTTAAAGTCCTGTCAAACTTGAAGGTTATTCGCTTCAATCAACTTGCTTTTGCAAACCGCTTTCAGCGAAGCCTTCGATTATAACAGCATTTTTTAAACACCGTCAAGACCGAAGGTCTTTATTTCACTTCACAGAACCGATCGCATCAGCAATCAACTCCGTTCAGCGAAGCCTTGAATTCTACACCGATTTTTCAACCAGTCGCAACTCAAAACCAACCTTTTTTCTCAACACCTCCGAAGCTCCTCAAGAGACATCGGCTGCGCCAAGCCCGCTAGTGTACACAAGAATCGGGGCCTGGCGTTGTTTCCTGCAATCTTTTTCCAACAACCTGCTTAGTGGATCTTCAGACCCGCCACTTCTCCAGAAGCTTCTCAGGCGTCAGGCTGTCATAGCCTTCGAAGGGTTGGTGGATCCAGGGGTTGGTCGGGAGAAACTCGACCGAGTAGTCCGGCACGAAGGTGGACAGGCCTTTGGTCCAGATCACTGCACTGCGCAACTCACTAATAGGAGAGTAGTTGCTCTTGAGCATCGAGATCACTGCGTTCAAGGTGTGACCCGAGTCCGCCAAATCATCGACTAGAAGCACGCGCCCGGCGATCTCGCCCTTGGGCGTGGTGATGAAGCGGGCGATATCGAGATGCCCACGCACCGTACCGGCCTCAGCGCGGTAAGAACTGGTGGACATGATGGCCAGGGGCTTGTCGAAGATGCGGCTCAGGATGTCACCCGGGCGCAGACCTCCTCTGGCCAGACACAGAATGGTGTCGAACTCCCAACCAGACTGATGCACCTTCAGGGCCAGCTTCTCGATAAGGCTGTGGTACTCGTCATAGCTCACATAGAGATGCTTGCCGTCTTCCGTCAACATGAAAACTCCTAAATTCATAGCGCCTGGCGCCCGCACATAGGGCGCCAGGCGTCAAAAACATCAGCCAACCTGGTAGGGGTTGTGCATGAGGATGGTGTGATCCCGATCGGGACTGGTGGAAATCATGGCGATGGGCACGCCCGTGACTTCCTCGATGCGCTCGAGATACTTCCGTGCATTGACGGGGAGTTCGTCATAGCGCGTCACGCCCACGGTGGAATCGGTCCAGCCGGGCATGCTTTGATAGATGGGCACGCAGCGTGCGATCTCTTCAGCGCCCATGGGCAGCAGATCGACCTTGGCGCCATCGAGTTCATAGCCAACGCACAGCTTCAGCTCTTCCAAGCCGTCCAGTACATCCAGCTTGGTGATGCACAACCCGGTCAGGCCGTTCACCTGCGCGCTGCGTTTGAGCAAGGCCGCGTCGAACCAGCCACAGCGGCGGCTGCGGCCGGTGGTGACGCCCTTCTCGGCACCCACCGTGCTCATGTGATAGCCCGGCGTACCCTTCTTTTCCCACTCCAGCTCGGTAGGGAACGGGCCACCGCCCACGCGGGTGCAGTAGGCCTTGGTGATGCCCAGCACGTAGTGGAGCAGACTGGGGCCTACGCCAGCGCCTGCAGCGGCGTTGCCTGCCACGCAGTTGCTGGACGTGACATAGGGGTAGGTGCCGTGATCGACATCCAGCAGCGTGCCCTGGGCTCCTTCGAACAGCAGGTTATCGCCAGCCAGATGCGCCTCGTTCAGTTCACGCGACACGTCGGCCATCATCGGCTTGAGCAGTTCCGCGTGCTTCATCGCTTCGGAATAGACAGCGTCGAACTGCACCTCACCATTGTGCAGATAAGGGCGCAGCGCCTCCGGGAACACGAATTCACCCGAGCGCAGGAACGAGGTCAGCACATGGTTGTGCAGTTCCAGGAGTTCGCGCAGCTTGCCAGCGAAACGCTCCGGATACTTCAGGTCCTGCACGCGCAGCGCGCGGCGGGCAATCTTGTCTTCATATGCAGGGCCGATGCCGCGGCCGGTGGTCCCGATCTTTTCCACGCCGCCATGCTCGCGCGCAGCTTCACGTGCCACGTCCAGTGCCGCATGGAAGGGCAGGATCAGCGGGCAGGCTTCGCTCACTCGCAGCCGGGAACGCACATCCACGCCGGCACGCTCCAGTCCCTCGATTTCCTCGAAGAGCTTGGCCGCCGACAGCACGACTCCATTGCCGATGTAGCACTTGACCCCAGGGCGCATGATGCCGCTGGGGATCAGGTGCAAGGCGGTCTTGACGCCATTGATGACGAGCGTGTGGCCTGCGTTATGGCCCCCTTGGAAACGGACGACGCCCTGAGCACTCTCGGTGAGCCAATCCACCAGCTTGCCCTTGCCTTCGTCACCCCACTGGGTTCCGACCACGACGACGTTACGACCCTTGCTTGCTTTCATTTCAAACCCGATTCCATTGTTCAAATGCTTCAGATAGGACGAACGGTCCACTGCCCGTTCACGTGCGACAGCTCTCTGTCACAGAGGAATTCATCCACTTCGCTTTCGTGCCCCGGCAGGACACAGACGACCGTCTCACCCTGGCGACGAAGCGCAGAGATCATCGACTCGACCTCAGCGCCCTCTCCCCAAGGCGCGCGGACGGCGGCCCGGAGCGCTCGAGGCGAAACCACGCTCACCAGTTGTTTGATGTCCAGGCTGAAGCCCGCCGCCGGGCGGTTGCGCCCGAAGGCCGCACCCACCTCGTCGTAGCGGCCACCGCGCACCAGTGCGTCGCTGGCTCCCGGCGCATACATGGCGAAGCGTGCTCCGCTGTAATAGGCATAGCCGCGCAGATCAGCCAGATCCACCGTGACCTGGGCCGAGGAGAGCCGCGACGCGATAGTGCGCAACCCGGCCAGCACCGGCTTGATGCCGGGGAAATCACTCAGCAAGCGCTCGGCCTCGTCCAACACATCAATGCCACCGTACAACCGCAGCAGCGTCTGCAGGCCGTCGCGCGAGGCTGCAGGCAACTGCTTGGTCAAATCAGCCAGCTCGCTGGAATCCTTGACGGCCAGCGCGTTCTGGATGCGCGCGAGGTCGAAATCTTCCTTGGGCACGTGCTGCAGAAGGCTGCGCACGATCCGCACATCGGCAAGGTCGACGCTCACGTTCTCGACGTTGGCCACGGCCAGGCATTCCAGCGCCAGAAGCACGCTCTCTATGTCAGCCTCCAGCCCGGCATGGCCGTAGATTTCCGCGCCGAACTGAAGCGGCTCGCGCGTAGCATGCGGTTTGTCGGGACGGGTGTGCAGTACCGGGCCGCAGTAGCACAGCCGGCTGACCCCCTTCCGATTAAGGAGGTGAGCGTCAATACGCGCAGCCTGCTGCGTGGTGTCGGCACGCAAGCCCATGGAGCGGCCAGAGAGCTGGTCCACCAGTTTGAATGTCTGCAGATCAAGCGCTTCGCCTGCGCCCGTCAACAAGGACTCCAAATGCTCCAGCAGAGGAGGCATGACCAACTCATAGCCGTAGCTACAAGCCGTATCGAGCAACCCTCGGCGCAGTTCTTCGATATGCCGCGCCTCGGAAGGCAGCACATCAGCAATGTGATCCGGCAGGACCCAAGCAGACATGAGAAATGGGGGAGCTGTTAAAAACGCGATTCTACCGGGTACGGCTCGCAAAGGCCTCCCCGACGAGCGCTGGACACCCTCAACGCGAAACAGCCGGGGACGTGAACGGGTCCGGCATCGCGCAACAAGGCCCGCTCGGCCGGGGGGGTCGTCGACCAGAACACCACCACTGGAGGGCTTACGAGCTGCGTGCCAGCGCAGCGGCAGAGCGCTCAAGCCGGCCTCGCAGTCCGCCCACCGGAGGGGGCTCGTGCGGCGAGGCCAGCCGGCCGGCCGGCCGATTTCAGTTTCGCGGTGCCGCCGATGGCGTGCCGCGATAGGCCTTGAAGAATTCGGACGAAGACGGATCGACAATCACCACATCGCTCTTCTTGTTGAAGCTAGATTTGTACGCTTCGAGACTGCGATAGAACTGAGCGAACTGCGGATCGCGGCCAAAGGCGTCGGCATACACACGCGATGCTTCAGCGTCCCCCTCACCCTTGACCTTCTGCGCGTCGCGGTACGCATTGGCGATCGCGATCTCGCGCTGCCGGTCCGCGTCAGCGCGAATCTTTTCACCTTCTGCGGCGCCCGTGGATCGCAGTTCATTGGCCACCCGCTTGCGCTCGGCCTCCATGCGTCGATAGACGGACTCCGTGATAGCTTCAACGTAGTCGATGCGGGTGATGCGCACATCGACGACATCCACCCCCCAGGGCTTGCTGCCCCGCACCGTGTCGAGCACTTCGCGCTTGACTTCCGCCATCAGCTCTTCACGCTTGCCTGAGAGCAGATCCTTGACCGTGCGGCGGTTTACCTCCTCCTGAAAGGCATTGCGCACCACGCGGTTCAGCTGGATCGCACCGGCGTTCTCGTCGAGACCCACATTGCGGATGTACTCCTGCGGGTCCGAAATGCGCCAACGCACGTACCAGTCGATGACGACGCGCTGCTTTTCGGCCGTAAGCATCGACTCGGTGTCGGTGCTATCCAAGGTCAGCAGCCGCTTGTCGATGTAACGCACGTTCTGGAACGGCGGTGGCAGCTTGAAGTTCAGGCCCGGCTCGGTGATGACCTCCTTAATCTGGCCCAGTGCGTAGACCACGCCGAATTGACGTTGGTCGACGACGAAAAGCATGGAGCTCAGCAAGGCCAACGCCAGCAGCAATGTGGAAGCGATAAATCCGACTCTATTCACAACTCACTCCTAGCGGGCATCGCGCTCACGCGTGCGGCTGGTGTCACGCACGCGGGCATCATTCTGGAAGGCAGCCGACGACGGCGGCGTCGCGGGAGCGCTGGAACTGGTCGCAGGCGGCGCCTCGACGGCGCCACCGCTTCCGGTAGTGCCGGACACGTTCTGGGAAACGCTTTGCATGATCTTGTCCAGCGGAAGGTACAGCAGATTGGAGCCCTGGCGCGAATCCACCAAGACTTTGGTCACGTTGCTGTACATCTGCTGCATGGATTCGAGATACATGCGGTCGCGGGTCACCTGAGGGGCCTTCTGGTACTCCGTCAGCACCGAGCTGAAACGCTGCGCGTCGCCCTGCGCCTGCGCGACGATCCGGGCCTTGTAAGCAGCGGCCTCCTCATTCAGACGGGACGCAGCACCCACAGCGCGCGGGATCACGTCATTGGCATAGGCCTGGGCCTCGTTCTTGGCGCGCTCGCGCTCCTGCCCCGCTTTCAGCACATCGTCGAAGGCCGCTTGCACCTGCTCGGGAGGACGGACCCCGCCCTGCTGCAGGTTGATGCCCACCACTTCGACACCGATCTTGTAGCGGTCCAGAATGGTCTGCATGAGCGTGCGCACGCGGGGGGCGATCTGATCGCGCTCGTCCGCCAGCGCTGCGTCCATGCGCATCTTGCCGACGACTTCACGCACAGCGGTTTCAGCGACTTGCACCACCGTGTCGGCAGGATTGCGGCTTTCGAACAACCAAGCGCGTGCATCGCTCAGCCGGTACTGGACCGCGAACTTGATTTCGACGATGTTCTCGTCTTCGGTCAGCATGGCGGACTCGCGCAGACCCGTGCTCTTAATCACGCTGTCACGTCCCACGTCGACGGAGCGAATCTGCGTGACGAACACCAGCTCGTGGCGCTGAATCGGGTACGGCAGGCGCCAGTTGAAGCCCGCGCCCACGGTGCCCTTGTACTTGCCGAACTGCGTGATGACCGCCTGCTGGCCTTCCTGGACGATGAAGAAGCCCGTGCCGAGCCAGATCAGTACGGCAACCCCTGCGATCAGGGCGACACCCACCCCTGCATTCTTCATGTCCGGCTGGAACCCGCCGCTACCGCCCCCGGTCGGGCCACGGCCACCACCATTCTTGCCGCCGAAGAGGCCGCCCAGCTTGCGATTCAGATCCCGCCAGAGTTCGTCAAGATCCGGTGGCTGTCCCGCATTGCCCGGGTCTTTAGCGCGCTGCCCTTGGGGACGCTGCGCTGGAGGGGGATCGGAATCCGGGCGACCGGCACCTTCGCTCTTGTCGTCGCCACGCCCCCAGCGGGGGTCGTTTAAGTTGAACATTCCCCGGATACGCTGGGGCAACAGGGCCCAACGGGGAGCGCGTCGATGCAGATTCATGCGGAAAGTCTCTGTTTCTCTAAGGACTGGAGCCGATCGGGCATTGTGCCCAATCAGCCATCGCTGCCCGTCAATTCAGCAGTATCGCCAGGGGTCATGCCGTCCGCTCGGGCCGCAATGCACGTCGCGGCCAGTTGCGTCCGCAACTGCGCCAGGCCTTCACCGGTGCGCGCGCTCACGAAGATGCGAGGAACCGGCATGCCGTCCAACTCGTAGCTATCCTGCCGCTGGCTCGCCTGGGCCTCGGGCGCCAGGGCGTCCACCTTGTTGAAAACCAGCAGTTGGGGAACATCCGATGCACCGATTTCCGCGAGCACCTTCTGGACCTGCGCGATCTGTTCAGGAAAGCCGGGATTAGCGGCATCGACGACATGCAGCAGCAGATCCGCATCAACGGCTTCCTGCAGCGTGGCCTGAAAAGCATCCACCAGACCATGCGGCAGATCGCGAATGAAACCGACGGTATCGGAAAGGGATACCGACTGCTCGGCCTCTGCCAAATAGAGCTGCCGGGTCGTGGTGTCCAACGTGGCGAACAACTGATCGGCCGCATAGGCGCGAGCCTTCACCAGGGCGTTGAACAGGGTGGACTTTCCCGCATTGGTGTAACCCACCAATGAGATATTGAAGGTATCGCGCCGCTCACGCTGGCGACGCTGCGTGGAACGCTGACGCTTGACCTTCTCGAGACGCTCACGCGTGCGTTTTATCGCCTCATTGATCATGCGGCGATCCAGTTCGATCTGCGTTTCACCCGGGCCGCCCCGGGTCCCGATACCACCGCGCTGCCGCTCAAGGTGGGACCATCGGCGCACAAGCCGCGTACTCAGGTAACGCAGCTTCGCCAACTCCACCTGCAGCTTGCCTTCATGGCTGCGAGCGCGTTGCGCAAATATCTCCAGGATGAGCAATGTACGGTCGTTGACCGGCATCTCGAGCTGGCGCTCGAGATTGCGCTGTTGTGCCGGGCTGAGCGCCTGATCGAACAGCACCTCTTTCGCACCGTGCAGCTGCGCGAGCATACGTATCTCGTCAGCCTTGCCACTACCGACGAATAAGGCCGCATCGGGCGCCTTGCGCTTGCAGGTCAACCGGGCCACGGGATCGAGGCCGGCCGTCTGCGCTAGCAGACCCAACTCTTCCAGTTCCCCGTCGAAATGGGGCAGCCCAAAATCAACGCCCACAAGAACTACGGGCGTGGCAGAAACCTCAGGAGTATCGGGAGAACTCAAGACAAGGCGGAGCTAGAAGGCAAGAAAGAGATACGCCAATAGGACGAATTTGCCAACATCAGGCAGCAGCGTCGCTCTCGCTGGCTTCTGCCGTATTGAAGTTCACGGCGCGCCCCGGAACGATCGTGGAAATCGCGTGCTTGTAAACCATCTGCGTCACGGTATTGCGAAGCAGCACCACGTACTGATCGAACGACTCGATCTGCCCCTGGAGCTTGATCCCATTGACCAGATAGATGGACACCGGCACATGCTCGCGACGCAGTGCGTTCAGAAACGGGTCTTGCAAGAGTTGGCCTTTATTGCTCACGATATTCTCCGTGTTCAACGAATGTTGTTGTAAAACTGCACCATACCACAGCCCTGCGGCCCGCCTGGCCGCAAAGCCTTAGGTTCCGATGGACTGCCGATCAGGCATCGTCCTTGTCCGCAAACGGATTGTGAGATGTCTTCATCTCGATGCGCAGAGGAGTTCCGACGAGATTGAATTCCTTCCGGAACCGCCCCTCAAGGAACCGCTTGTACGCATCCGTGACGTGCTCCAGCGAGTTGCCGTGGATGACGATCACTGGCGGATTCATGCCGCCCTGATGCGCGTAACGCAGCTTGGGACGAAACATCCCCGAACGCTTGGGGCTCTGGAACTGCACAGCCTCCAGCAGCAGTCGGGTCAACACGGGCGTGGACATCTTGCAGGTGGCGGCCTTGTGGGCCTGCGCGATGGACGACCAGAGTGGCCCCAGGCCCTGCCGCTTTTTCGCGGAAATGAAGTGCAGCGAAGCGAACTTCAGGAACGAGAGGCGCGTCTCGATGGAACGCTCGAGCATCTGCCGGCCGTAGTCATCGACCGCATCCCACTTGTTCACGGCCAAAACGACGGCTCGGCCGCTTTCCAGCACGTAGCCCGCGATGTGGGCATCCTGGTCGGTCACGCCCTGCGTTGCATCGAGCAGAAGCAACACCACGTTCGCCGATTCGATTGCCTGCAAAGTCTTGACGACAGAGAATTTCTCGATGGCCTCGAACACCCGGCCCTTGCGACGCAGTCCTGCGGTATCGATCAGCTCGAACTTCTGGCCTTGGCGCTCGAACGGCACCGAGATCGCATCGCGCGTGGTACCGGGCATATCGAAGGCGACGAGTCGCTCTTCGCCCAGCCAGGTATTGATCAGCGTGGACTTGCCCACATTGGGGCGGCCCGCCACGGCCAGGCGGATCACGCCAGCATCCGCTTCATCGGCGTCTTCGTCAGGATCGGGCAGGTGCAGCGGCGCGAGGGCGAGCTCCACCAGACTGCGAATGCCCTGTCCGTGCGCCGCAGAAACGGGGTGAACCTCGCCCAGGCCCAGTTCATAGAACTCCGCCAGTTGCGCACCTTCGAGCATGCCTTCGGCCTTATTGCCGACGAGCACGCACGGTTTGCCCAGCTTGCGCAGGTAATTCGCGATGTCGTGATCCTGCGCCGACAAACCGGCGCGGGCATCGACCACAAACACGACGACGTCGGCCTCAGCCACGGCCTGCTGGGTCTGCTTGGCCATCTCGCGATAGATACCGGCAGAGGCATCTGGCTCGAAGCCCCCGGTATCGATCACGATGTACTCGTGCTTGCCCTGCTTGCCATTGCCGTAATGCCGATCTCGGGTCAGGCCGGCGAAATCGGCGACGATCGCATCCCGCGACTTGGTGAGCCGATTGAACAGCGTGGATTTGCCCACATTGGGCCGCCCGACGAGGGCGATGACTGGCTTCATTCTTATGCTTGTTATTGAGGGCGGAAGCCGTAGATGCCACCGTTGCGGGTGACGACGACCAGGGTGTCGGCCGACGCCACGGGCCCGACAGACACGCCCGAGCCATCGGTGGCAAGGCGGTTCAGAGCGGCCCCGTCTTCGCGAGACAGCAAATGCACCAGGCCGGAGTCGTCGCCAATAACGACGGAGCGGCCCAGCACCAGGGGAGCGGACAACTTGCGGTATTGCAGACGCTCGGAAGTCCATGCCTTCGCGCCATCCTGGCGCTTCCATGCGATGACCGTGCCGTTGCTTTCAGTGCCGAAGACCAGTTGATCGTCTCCGTCCACGCCTTCGGCACCGTTGGCCGTCTGAGTCCAGAGCGTACTGCCACGTAGCGCATTCACGCAGCCGACCGCGGCCTGGAAGGCGCGCGCACAGACCACGTCGCCCACCCGGCTCGTACGGCCGATGACCTCCACGAGGCGCTCGACATCGTTGGTGCCACGCGAGCTGGCCACCGGGGCCTCCCAGCGGATGGTGCCGTTGTCGGGGTTGAAGCCCACCAACCGTCCTCCGAGCCCCGCAACCAGGGTGTCACCCACCGCGATCAGCACGCCATGCTGGCGCAGGACGAGAGGATCGCCAGAACGCTGCTGGCTCCAGAGCCGCTGGCCGGTCGCCGCATCGAACGCGGCAACGGAACGATTGGCCTCCAGAACGAAAACACGATTGCCCGCAACGAGAGGTGGCGTATAAGACTGCGCCTGCAGGGTCTGACGCCATAGTTCTCGCGCGTTCGCCAGCACGACGACGTCGTTCTTCTGCGTGACTACGGCCGTCCACTTGCCATCGCTACCCACGCCGGCGGACAGGGGCTCCCCCAGAGATACGCGCCAGATGTCGCCGCCCGTGCGCGCATCGATAGCCGCCACGGTTCCGTCGGCAGATGCCACAGTCACCGCATTGCCGTTGACGTGCACCTCGAGCGGCAGGCCAGCCGTCGGACCGATCTTGGCTGTCCACGCCTGGCGCACACCCAGAATCGGCACGTTGGGCCCCAGGTCTAAAGGCTTGGGCTTGGAAGAGCCACCCCACAGAGAGCAGCCGGTCAACAGCACAGCACCGGCCAACAGGAAGCCACCGACCAAAGGCCGCTTCATCGCCATCAGACGACCCATCATTGAACACCTCCGGATGACGTGGCGACTGCCACGGACTGCTGCGGCACCGATGCCCCGAGGGCATTCAGCTTCACCTCCACCAAGCGACGGTAATCCGCACGATCTTCGAAGGCCTTGTAGGCACGCTGATACTCGGCCGTGGCATCAGCCTTCTTGCCCTGCAGTGCCAGTACGTCGCCCTTGCGATCGGCAAACGCCGCATCAAAACCTGCCGGCACCGAGCCCGACAGCTGCTTCATGGCTTCGTCGTAAGCCTTCTCGTCGATCAGCACCCCCGCCAGCCGCAGGCGGGCCAGGGCCTTGTAGCCCTCGTCGGATGCGTTTTGTGCCAACCAGGTCAACTCCGTCTTGGCGGAATCCAGCTTTCCGGCATCGACGAGCGCCTTGGCAGAGAGAAGCCCAGCCTGTGCGGCCTGGACCGTACCGCCATAGCGCGACTTCATGTCCGAAAAGACCTGCTCGATGCGGGCCGTATCTGCGGAGGCCACGGCCGAATCCATGGCGTCGGCGAGAGCCGCAGCCTGGGATGCCTGGCGGTTCTGCCAGTACTGATAGCCGTTCCAGGCGGCGATCGCACCGAACACCACGATCAGCACGCTGCTAATGAGGGTGCCCCAGGTGTTCCAGAAGTGCTTGATCTGGTCCAGCTGCTCTTGTTCTTCGAGGTCGAAATGGTTTGCCATGATGTGGTGTGTTCAGCGGATCGATTGTAGGGTGCCGGCCCATTCGGCCAGGCTGGACAGGGGGCGCTCGACCTGCGCGCCACTGCCATCGCGCAGCGACTTGACGAGGACAGCGCCGCGCGCCAGCTCATCGCCAGCGAACACCAGGGCATAGGGGCTGCCGCTCGCGTCCGCCTTCTTGAACTGGGACTTCAGGCTCGCCATGCCCTCGGCCGCGGAGGGCTGCATCTGCACCCGCACGCCCAGCGCCCGCAGCTGCTGCAGCGCGGCCATCGCGGCGGGCATGGAATCGACATCCTGCACGACCGCGTACACATCGGGAACCAGCTCACGGGGCGCGGTGCCCTGCTCTTTCAGCAATTCGAGCACGCGCTCCACTCCCAAGGCCCAGCCCACGGCCGGCGCGGGCTTGCCCCCCACCTGCTCGATCAGATAGTCGTAACGGCCGCCGCCGCAGATGGTGCCCTGCGAGCCCAGCCGGTCAGTGATGAACTCGAATACCGTGAGGTTGTAGTAGTCCATGCCGCGCACCAGGCGCGGATTGATGCGCCAAGCCACGCCGTTCGCATCCAGGATCGCCTTGACACGGTCCAGGTGACGCAGGGAGTCGTCGCCGAGGAAGTCGATGAGCTTGGGTGCGGCCTCCACCAAGGCCTGCATCGCAGGGTTCTTGGTGTCGAGAATGCGCAGAGGGTTGGTGTGCAGGCGCCGGCGCGCCTCCTCGTCCAGCTGGTCGGCATGCGCTTCCAGATAGGCGATCAGGGCGGCGCGGTGCGCTCTGCGCTCGTCGGGCTGACCCAGGCTGTTGAGTTCGAGCCGGACATCGGTGAGGCCCAGTTCCTTCCACAGGGCATCGGCCAGCAGAATGAGTTCCGCGTCCACCTCGGCGCCCGGAAAGCCCAGGGCTTCAGCGCCGATCTGGTGGAACTGGCGATAGCGTCCCCGCTGCGGCCGCTCGTGCCGGAACATCGGCCCCATGTAGTAGAGACGCTTGCCGCCTTCGTAGAGCATGGAATGCTCCACCACCGCGCGCACCACGCCGGCAGTGGATTCGGGGCGCAGGGTCAATTGCTCGCCGTTGAGGCGGTCTTCGAAGGAATACATCTCCTTCTCGACGATGTCGGTCACCTCACCCAGCCCACGCACGAAGAGCGCCGTGGGCTCCACAATGGGCGTGCGAAGGTTGCGGTAGGCGTAGCGCTCCATCAAGCTGCGCACCTTCTCTTCGAGCCATTCCCAGCGCGCAGATTCGGGCGGCAGGATGTCGTTCATGCCCTTGACCGCCACCAGCTTCTGAGGCTTGGGCAGTGCGGCTTCCTTGTTGTTCTCTTTGTTATTGCTCACGATATTTCTCGATGAATGATTCGGACGGCTCGGGCCGGGCCTGCCCCGCCTGAGCGGCGAAGGCGTGGTGCCGGCCAGCGCGTCAGGCGACGGACTCGGGCTGGCGTCCGCCGAATCGCTTGGCGATGTAGTCCTCGACCAGCTGATGGAACTCCTGCGCGATGTTGTCGCCGCGCAGCGTCAGAGCCTTTTCGCCGTCGATGAACACGGGAGCGGCAGGCGCTTCGCCTGTGCCGGGCAGGCTGATGCCAATGTCGGCATGCTTGCTCTCACCGGGGCCGTTGACGATACAGCCCATGACCGCGACCTTGAGCTTCTCGACGCCCGGGTAACGTACGCGCCACACCGGCATCTGCGAACGCAGGTGATCATCGATCTGCTTGGCCAGCTCCTGGAAGGTGGTACTGGTGGTGCGGCCGCAGCCAGGGCAGGCAGTCACGCTCGGCACATAGGCCCGCATACCCAATGCCTGCAGCAGCTCGGAAGCCACCACCACCTCCTGCGTACGAGCTTCGCCAGGCTGCGGCGTGAGCGACACACGGATGGTGTCGCCGATGCCCTCTTGCAGCAGCACGGACAGCGCGGCAGCCGAAGCCACCGTGCCCTTGGTGCCCATGCCGGCCTCGGTCAGGCCCAGGTGCAGGGCGTAGTCGCTGCGCCGCGCTAGTTCGCGATAAACGGAGATCAGGTCCTGCACGCCGCTGACCTTGCACGAGAGGATGATCTGATTGCCGTCCAGACCCATGGCTTCGGCACGGCGGGCCGATTCGACGGCCGAGGTGATAAGGGCCTCGTACATTACCTGCCGTGCATCCCAGGGCACGGCGCGGCGACTGTTTTCGTCCATGAGTTGGGCCAGCAGTTCCTGGTCGAGGCTGCCCCAGTTGACGCCGATGCGCACGGCCTTGTCCCAGCGCATCGCGGCTTCGATCATCTGGCCGAACTGGCGGTCGCGCTTGTCGCCCTTGCCCACATTGCCGGGATTGATGCGGTATTTGGAGAGAGCTTGCGCGCAGTCGGGGTAGTCCGTCAGCAGGCGATGGCCGTTGTAATGGAAGTCACCGACCAGAGGTACGGTTTCACCCATGCGGTCAAGCTGCTCTCGGATGTAAGGCACCGCGGCGGCGGCCTCGGGCGTGTTGACCGTAATGCGCACGAACTCGGAACCCGCCTGGGCCAGTTCCTTGACCTGGATGGCGGTGCCGATGGCATCGACCGTGTCGGTGTTCGTCATGGACTGCACGCGCACAGGCGCATCGCCGCCGACGGTCACCACACGAGAGCCCCAGACGACGCGCGCCTGGCGTGTGCGCCGGGGCAGCGGAGATGCGATGGCGATGGGAGCGGCGGTTGTTTCGTGGTTCACTTATTTCACCTCGAACCGCGCGACGTTCTCGCGCGCAATGCTGGTCAGGTCCATGGGCTTGCCACGCACCGTCACGGTAGTGGCGTCGGCCTTGCCGATCACCACAGCCCATGGCGGCGAGCCCGGCGCCACCAGCTTGTCGCCAGCGGTCAATGTCTTTTGCGTGGTACCGCCCCCCGAAAGGCTGCGCACCTGCACCCAGGAGGTCCCGCTTGCAGTGATCACCAATGGGCCATCGTCAGCAGGCACCGTCGGCACGGACGAGAGCTGGCTGGATGCGGCCAGAGGCGACGAACCGGCGATAGGGGCGGCAGCCGCTACAGCCGGCACGGAAGCCGCGGTTGTGGTCGGGGTGGGCGTCGGGGCTGGGGCCGGCGCGACGACCGCAGTCTGAGGCAAAGGCGCAACCACGGCCGCCACGGAGCTGGAAGCGGCCTCGGCCGGCGCCGCAGCGGGGAGCTCCGAGACGGCACTCGCCTGCGTCGAGGCCGGCTTGCCCGCCGATGCGGACTGCTCCACCGCGCGCGGCACGAAGACCATGGCGAGGGCGGCCAGTAGCAAGACCAGCACCACGCCGATGACGGAACGGGAGATGGCGGAGCCACCGGCACCCAATGCGCGCGCGCTGCCGTCCTTGAAAGAGGCATTGATGCCGTGATCCACGGACAACCTAGGCGCCGAGCTCGTCGGCAACAGGGCCAGAACCGGGGCCGCATCCACCTTCAGCGTACGGCAAACGCTGGACGCGAGGGCCCGCAGGAACACCACGTCGGTGAACGTGTCGTAGCGGTCCTCCTCCAGCGCTTCCAGCTTGTGCGCCGGCACCTTGAGCGCTACCGCCAGCGCAGCCACATGCACGCCTGCAGCCTGCCTCGCTTGGCGCAGCAGCGCCCCGGCGGTGATGCCGCCCGCTACGGGCTGAGCGCCCAGGGAATTCATGTTTTCTGCTTCCACCATCTCACTCATCGAACGTGCCTCGCTCATATGCCAGCAACTCACGGGAATCGGGGAATCGCCTGCGCAGCTGATCGCCTAACTGGCGCATCGCCATCGGCTCCTTCAAAGCGCGCTCCACCTTGATGCCCAGCCAGAGCGACTCCGCGGTGGAGAACTCGCCATTGTTCACTCGCCGTACATAGAACTGGGCCTGCTTGATATCGCCCCTTCGGAACTTCAAGGCGGCGAGGTAGTAGCCTATGACCGGGTTGCCGGCATCCATTTCGTAGGCCTTGGAAAGCGCCTGCTCGGCACGCACCAGATCTCCGGCACGCTCCAGGCAGACGCCCTGCGACATCAGCGTGCGGCTGCGCGATGGGTATGTGGGGACGGCCAGCGCGCGTTCGAACCACTGTTCGGCATCGGCATAGCGTTGGCGCTGGCATTGAAGCCAGCCGTAGTTGTGCATGATGTCCGGGTCACCCGGCTTCAGGGATTGGGCACGCCGCAGGCTATCTTCGGCCTGATCGAGGTTGCCCAGCCGCATGTACACCAAGGCCATCAAGTGTTGGGCATCGGCAAAGGTCGGGTCGATGGCGACGGACTGCTTGACCTCGTCGAGCGCCACGGTGGTTTGGCCGCGCTGCAGATAACTGGCAGCCAGTTCGAGTCGGATGCGCGCGCGGCGGCGGGTTTCGGACTCGTCGGATGGCGTGACGATGGAATCGGATGCCGAGGAAGCGGACGTGGAAGCTGCCCCTGGTGCGTTGGCGCACCCGGCGAGCAGGTACGCGCAGACCAGATAGATGCCCGTTGGGGCACCCCAGCGGCGCCACAGCGCCCACGAAAACGTCATGCCCGCCCCCTTGATGTGAGATGCATTCCGACTAAGACACCGGCTTGAGCGCGATCACGCGCTGCTTGGCCATGCGCTCGGACGCGCGGGTGCGATCCTTGACGTCCCCGGCGAGCTGGCCGCACGCTGCATCGATGTCGTCCCCGCGCGTCTTGCGCACGGTCGTGACGATACCCGCATCGCTCAGCAACTTGGCAAAAGCCGACACTTGCTGAGGGGGAGAGCGCAGCAGACCGGAAGCGGGAAAGGGGTTGAAGGGGATCAGGTTGAACTTGCACCACACGCCCTTGCCGGCATGCTGGCGCACCAGTTCGATCAGTTGCAGCGCATGCTCGGGCTGGTCGTTCACCCCGTCGAGCATGCAGTATTCGAAAGTGATGAAGTCGCGCGGCGCGTGCTCCAGATAGCGGTTGCAGGTTTCCAGCAGCTCGCTGATCGGGTATTTGCGGTTCAGCGGGACCAGGTTGTCGCGCAGCGCATCGTTGGGGGCATGCAGCGATACCGCGAGGGCCACCGGGCAATCCTGGGCCAGGCGATCCATCATCGGAACGACGCCCGAGGTGGACACGGTCACGCGCCGGCGCGACAGGCCGTAGCCGTGATCGTCCAGCATCACCCGCAGAGCGGGCACCAGGGCGCCGTAGTTCTGCAGGGGCTCGCCCATGCCCATCATCACGACATTGGAGATCACGCGCTCGGACGTACCCATGCGCGCTCGCAGCGCGTGCTCGGCGAACCAGAGCTGGGCGACGATCTCGCCGGTCGTCAGATTGCGGCTGAAACCTTGATGGCCGGTGGAACAGAACCGGCAGCCCACGGCGCAACCCGCCTGCGAAGAAACGCAGAGGGTGCCACGGTCATCTTCAGGAATGAATACGGATTCGACGGCGTTGCCGTCGCCCACGTCGAAGAGCCACTTGACGGTGCCATCAGCGGACACATGTTCGCTGATGACCGGCAGGCCCGTCACAACGGCCACGCCCTTGAGCTTTTCGCGCAGCGACTTCGCGAGGTCGCTCATCGCGTCGAACTCGCTGGCGCCGCGCTGATGGATCCAGCGAAAGAGCTGGGTGGCGCGGAAACGCTTCTCACCCAGCCGCTCGCAGAAAGCAGCCAGGCCGTCGAGGTCGAAATCGAGAAGGTTCGTGCTCATGGCGTGATCCAGGCTGATGGCCGCCGGAGCGCGCCATGCATCGCCGCCTGCCGGGGCCGAAGCGCAGGGGCTCCAGGCCTTGCCGGCGGCGTTGCCGCTTCAGCGGGAATAAACGTTCAGGCCGGGGAAGAAGAACGCGACTTCGACGGCGGCCGTTTCAGGAGCGTCGGAGCCGTGGACGGCGTTGGCGTCGATGCTGTCGGCGAAGTCGGCGCGGATGGTGCCAGCGTCGGCCTTCTTGGGGTCCGTGGCGCCCATCAGTTCACGGTTCTTCAGGATGGCGTTTTCGCCTTCCAGAGCCTGGATCATCACCGGGCCGGAGATCATGAATTCCACCAGGTCGTTGAAGAAGGGGCGTTCCTTGTGGACTGCGTAGAACTGCTCGGCTTCGCGGCGCGACAGGTGGGCCATGCGGGCGGCCACGACCTTCAGGCCGGCGGCTTCGAAGCGAGCGTAGATCTGGCCGATGACGTTCTTGGCAACGGCGTCGGGCTTGATGATGGAGAGGGTGCGTTCGATGGCCATGGTCTTGTTCCTGCTTGGAATGAAAAATTGCGTTCTTTGTTTGCCCCGAGGGGCAAAGCCCTTGATTCTAGCCCGTGGGCATGACCCTACCGGGTTCCCCGGCGAGGACCAGTCCCCGTGCGCTTGCGGTCCTCGCGCTGGCGCTGCAGGCTGTCGCCGCCGATGTAGCCCACGGAGGTCTTCATCGGATCGGGCTGGCCCGCGCCACCCTTGGGCGAAGCACCACCGGCGCCCTTGCCGCGCGCGCCACCCGCGGCACCGCGCTTGGGCGCGGCGGCCCGGCCACCGGCGCCGCCAGCGGAATTGCGCGACTGTGGGCCGCGCGCAGCGGCGGCACGTTCGCGCCGCACGGGCGCCTCGGCCGCGGCTTCGCCGTCAGCGGCACGTGGGCGGCCGGCACCGGCACCCGCAGCGTTCACCAGGGCGCGGATATCGCGCTCGTCGAGTTCCATCCAGGCGCCACGCTTGAGGCCACGCGGCAGCATCATCGCGCCGTAGCGAATGCGAATGAGCCGGCTGACTGCATGGCCCACGGCTTCCAGCATGCGGCGCACTTCGCGGTTGCGCCCTTCCGAGATGGTCACGCGGTACCAGCAGTTGGAGCCTTCGCCGCCGCCATCTTCGATGGAGCCGAACGACGCCACGCCATCTTCCAGCTGAACGCCGTCGAGCAGGCGCTGCTTTTCCTCGTTGCTCAGGGCGCCCAGCACGCGCACGGCGTATTCGCGCTCCAGCCCGAAACGGGGGTGCATCAGCTGGTTGGCCAGTTCGCCCGAGCTGGTCAGCAGCAGCAGGCCTTCGGTGTTGAGGTCGAGCCGCCCCACCGACTGCCACTTGCCCTGCATCAGGCGGGGCAGCTTGCGGAACACGGTGGGCCGGTTCTGCGGATCGTCATGGGTGACCACTTCGCCCACGGGCTTGTGATAGGCGATGACGCGCGGCGGCGGCGGGTCGATCCGGTAGCGGATGGGCTTGCCATTGACCTTGACCTGGTCGCCGTGCTGCACGCGCTGCCCGACGTGCGCGGGCTCGTTGTTGACCGAGATGCGCCCTTCCAGGATGAGCTGCTCCATCTCCAGGCGCGAGCCCAGGCCGGCCTGGGCCAGCACCTTGTGCAGCTTGGGCGTTTCGACCTGGGGCTGCAGCACCCGCTTAGGCGTGGGCAGATCGGCGCTGGCGTCGTCTTCGTCCAGTTGGCCCGACACCACGTCGGCAAAGCCGTAGCCCTGGTGCGGGGCCGCCGTCTTGCGTGCCGGGGCGCGTGCACCGGCTGTCTTGCGAGCGGGCGCGCGGCGCTTCGCGCCGGATGCGTCGTCCGGCGCGCCGGCCGGTTCGTCTTGTTGAGCGTCGTCGTTCATATCGGTTTTCCTGTTGCGTCCACGTCCGGGGACGTTGCCCCGCCGGCGTGATCCGGCGTTGTTTCTTCCATCGCGACCTGCGGGGCCTGCGCCACTTCGGCGCGATCGTCCTGCTCGGCCGGATCGACCTGCTCGTCCGCAGGCGGCGGCTCCGGCGATTCCACCAGCCCCAGCGCATCGAACATGCTGGTCTGCACCGCGGAATCGTCCAGCACTGGCAGCTGGTCCAAAGACTGCAGCCCCAGGTCATCGAGGAACTGGCGGGTGGTGGCGAAAAGCGCGGGCCGGCCTACGGTTTCCCGGTGGCCGATCACCTCGACCCAGCCCCGGTCCTCCAACTGCTTGATGATCAGGCTGTTGACCGTCACGCCCCGCACGTCCTCGATGTCGCCCCGCGTCACCGGCTGGCGGTAGGCGATGATCGCCAGCGTCTCCAGCGCCGCACGGGTGTAGCGCGGCGGCTTTTCCGGGTGAAGCCGGTCCAGGTACTGGCGCATCTCGGGCCGGCTCTGGAAGCGCCAGCCGGATGCGACTTGCACCAGCTCAACACCGCGCTGCGTCCAGTCCTGCTGCAGCTCCAGCAGGAGCGCCTTCAGCGTGTCGGCGCCCAAGGCGTCGTCGAACAAGCTGCGCAACTCGCGCACCGTCACGGGCTGGGGCGCACAGATCAGGGCGGTTTCAAGAACCCTTTTCGCATCCACCGTATTCATGATTTTCAGCAGTCCCGGAGAGATAGCGCAACGCGTCGCGGCATCACGCCAACGATAAGCACAACGGGGATCAAGAGAGGAGCGCTACGCAGCGATGGGCAACAAGCCATGCCGGAGCGTAAGTGGTGTCGGCACCAAGGGGCGCGGACTTAGGGCGGATTGTAGCGTAGCCCCCAGAAATCGAGCGCCGCGTGCATATCGGCCGGCAAGGGCGCATGCCATTGCATGGGTACACCCGTGACCGGATGGGTGAAAGCCAGCCGGAAGGCATGCAGCGCCTGACGCTGCAGACCCGCCCCCGGCGCGCCGCCATAAAGCGCATCGGCTACCAGCGGGTGATTCAGGGACGCCATGTGGACGCGGATCTGGTGCGTGCGGCCAGTGTGGAGCGTGCACCGCACGAGGCTGGCTTCGGCATTGCCGCCCAGCAGATCGATATCGGTCTGCGCGGGCTTGCCGGCCTGCGTGGCCAGATCGACCACCGCCATACGCAACCGGTTGCGCGGATCGCGGCCAATGGCGGCGCTTACACGGCGGTGCGGCGCATGGCGCCACGCGCCCCAGGCCAGGGCCAGATACTGCCGCGAGACCTCGCGCGCAGCGATCATGCGCACCAGCGCATCCATGGTGGCCCGGTCGCGCGCCACCACCATCAGGCCGCTGGTGTCCTTATCCAGACGGTGGACGATGCCCGCACGGGGCACCAGGCTGGCCTTGGGGTCCCGCCCCAGCAGGCCATTGAGCAGCGTGCCACTCCAGTTGCCCGGTGCGGGGTGTACCACCAGCCCTGCCGGCTTGTGGATGACCAGCAGGTGCTCATCTTCATGCACCACGTCGAGCGCCATGGCCTCGGGCTTGAACGCCTGGCTCTGCTCGGTGGGATGGATCTCGACGGTGATGTGGTCGCCCGCCTTCACTTTGGCAGCCGGCTTGGACGCTGGGTGCCCATTAAGCCGCACGCAGCCTTGCGACAGCAGCTGCTGCAGATAGCTGCGTGACAGCTCGGGCACCAGGTCGGCCAGCGCCTTGTCCACGCGCGCGCCGTGGTGGGCGGCGCCTGCGGTCAGCTGCCGGGTCTCGCCGCCCGCCTCGTCGCCGGGCTCCTGCGCGTCCAGGCCGGTCAGCTCGGCGTCGTCGCCGGCTGCGGGCGCGTGGTTCGGCCCGCTCAACGCGAAGGCAGGTAGCGCTGCGGGTCCACCGGCTTGCCCTGGCGGCGGATCTCGAAATGCAGCTTGACGCGGTCGGCGTCGGTGCTGCCCATTTCGGCGATCTTCTGGCCGCGACGCACGTTCTGGTCTTCCTTGACCAGTAGCGTCTGGTTATGCGCGTAGGCCGTGAGGTAGGTGTTGTTGTGCTTGAGGATGATCAGGTTGCCGTAGCCGCGCAGACCTGCGCCGGCATAGACCACGCGCCCATCGGCCGCAGCCAGCACCGGGTCGCCCGCCTTGCCGCCGATGTCGTAGCCCTTGTTGCGGGCTTCGTCGAAGCCGGCCAGCAGGGGGCCGGACGAAGGCCAGATGAAGGGCATGTCGTCTTCCCCGCCGGTCGCAGCGTGTGACGGCGCAGAAGCAGCGGGTGCAGCCGCCTGGGCCGAGGACGCCGCGGGCTTGGCCGCGCTGGCGGCTGGCAATGGAGCCAAAGCCGACGAGGCCACGGGGCGAGTCACCACGCCCGACTCGGCGGACGCTACGGCCGTGGTGGGCGGCACCACGCGCAGCACCTGGCCGACCTCGATCAGGTTGGCGTTGTCCAGGCCGTTCCAGCGGGCAATGTCCTTCCAGGTCTGGCCGTGCTCCAGGCCGATGCGGATGAGGGTGTCACCGGGCTTGACGGTGTAGTAGCCGGGCTTGCCGGCATTCTCGGCGCCAGGCAATGGCTTGACCGCCGGGGCGACGGTGGAGCTCGACGAAGCGGCCATGCCGGTGGCCGTGCCGCGGTCCTCGACTGGAGCCCTGTTGACACTGGTTCCACAACCCGCCAGCAGCACGCCGGCCAAAAGGGCAGGAACACAAGCAACAAGACCACGCGATACCAACATAAGCAATCCCTTCAGACAATCCCCGATTTTAGGGGGACAAAATTGACGGCCTCCAGAACGCTCTGCTGAAAGCCATGTGGGGTTCTGTCGATGACCAGCAGCACCTGCTGCCCGTTCGCCGCGACGGTGGGCGCCACCAGACGGCCACCCGGGGTCAATTGGTCGCACCACTGCTGCGGCACGGAGTCACCGCCCGCAGCGGAGATGATGGCGGCGTAAGGCGCCCCCTTGGCATAGCCCAGCATGCCATCTCCCAGCAGGAGATGCACGTTGGCCAGCTTCATGGGGCGCAGGTTGTCACGCGCCTTCTCATGCAACGCGCGCAGGCGCTCCACGGTGTACACCTCGCGGGCCAGCCGGGCCAGCACCGCGGCCTGGTAGCCGCAGCCGGTGCCGATCTCCAGCACCCGCCCCAGGCTGCCACCGCGCGCACTCTCGGCACGCATGAGCAGTTCGACCATGCGCGCGACGACGCTGGGCTTGGAGATGGTCTGGCCCAGTCCGATGGGCAGGCTGGTGTCTTCATAGGCCTGGTTGACCAGAGCGCTGTCCACGAACCTATGGCGCTCCACCGCGCCCAGGGCTGCGAGCACGGCCTGGGACTGGATGCCCGATGCCGCCAGCCGCTGCACCATGCGGGCGCGGACGGCGGCGGAATCAAGGCCCAGTCCTTGCGGAGCGAGTGGTGGCGGTGGCGCAACGCGCTGCGGCAGACCAGCCGAGCGCGATTGCGGTACGGGCGCCTGCGGCCCGCCACCATCCAGCCGCGCGGGGAAACCGGGCCTGCGCTGCTGTGTCATGACGCGCCCTGCCCGGCCGGTGCCTGACCTGCGAACTCGTCCGGCACCAGTCGCGCGGCCGTCTGAGCCCAGTAGCCGATGCCGTCGTGGTCGGTCAGGTCCACCTTCAGGGGCGTCATGGCGACGTGGCCCAGCGCCGTGGCGTGGAAGTCGGTGCCCTCGGCGTCGTCCTTGGCTGGACCGGCGCCGCCGATCCAGTACATCAGCTCGCCGCGCGGGCTCTGCTGCTCGATCACGCGTTCCGCCGCATGGCGGCGGCCCAGCCGGCAGAGCTTGATGGGCCGCAGCGCCTCGAAAGGCAGATTGGGAATATTGACGTTCAGCAGCCAGGGCGCCTCGCCCACCAGGCTCTGCCGCTCCATCTGCTCGACGATCTCGCGGGCCTTGCGGGCGGCTGATTCGATCTCGCCCCAGCCTTTGTCCACCTGCGAAAAGGCGATCGCCGGAATGCCGAAAAGGTAGCCCTCCATGGCAGCACCCACCGTACCCGAATAGATGGTGTCGTCGCCCATGTTGGCGCCGTTGTTGATGCCCGAGACCACCAGATCGGGCCGATAGCCCAGCAAGCCGGTGAGCGCGATATGGACGCAGTCGGCCGGCGTGCCGTTCACGTAGCGAAAGCCGTTGGCCGCGCGGTGCACGTAGAGGGGCGAGTGCAATGTGAGCGCGTTGGACTTGGCACTGTTGTTGTGCTCGGGGGCGACCACCTCGACATCGGCGATGGACTGCAGAGCGTCGTGCAGCGCGACGATGCCGGGGGCCTGGTAACCGTCGTCGTTGGAAATGAGTATCTTCATTGTTCAGTCTGGCGGAATGCGCCGGATTGTAGGTGGCGACTTGTGCGCCCTGCCAGCGGGCGGGCCCGAGCCGGCGCCGTCGCTCCAGAGACAAGGCCGCCGCAGGCCCGGCGCCTATGATGCGCCGCATCGATGACCGGAGACCTTCCATGCACGCTTGGCTTTGCACCGAACCCACTGGCGTTGACGCGCTGACCTGGACCGAACAACCCACGCCATCACCCCGGGCTGGCGAGGTCCTCATCGAGATCAAGGCCGCCAGCTTGAACTTTCCCGATCTGCTGATCGTGCAGAACAAGTATCAGATGAAGCCGCCGCTGCCTTTCGTTCCCGGCTCCGAATACGCAGGCGTGGTCCAGGCTGTGGGCGAAGGCGTGACCCACCTGCATCCCGGCCAAAGCGTGGCCTGCCTGAGCGGCACCGGCGGATTCGCCACCCATGTGCTCGCCCCCGCGGCCCTGTGCATGCCGCTGCCGGACGGCTTTTCACACGTGGATGCGGCCGCCTTCATCATGATCTACGCCACCTCGCACCATGCGCTGATCGACCGCGCACGGCTCCAGGCCAGCGAGACGGTGCTGGTGCTGGGCGCAGCTGGCGGAGTGGGCACGGCAGCCATCCAGATCGCCAAGGCCCGCGGCGCGCGCGTCATCGCGGCGGCATCGACCGACGAGAAATGCTCCCTGTGCCTTTCGATCGGAGCCGATGCGGTCATCAACTACGCCCAGGAAAACCTGCGCGAGGCGCTCAAGGCGCTGACCGACGGGCGCGGGCCCGACGTGATCTATGACCCCGTCGGCGGCGAATATGCAGAGCCAGCCTTCCGCTCCATTGCCTGGCGCGGGCGCTATCTGGTGGTGGGCTTCGCTTCCGGGCCGATCCCCTCGCTGCCGCTGAATCTGCCGCTCCTCAAAGGGGCATCGCTGGTGGGCGTGTTCTGGGGAGACTTCGCCAAGCGCGAGCCGAAGGCCAACGCCGCCATGATGCAGGAGCTGGCAACCTGGTACGCCGAGGGCAAGGTCAAGCCGGTCATCGACCGCACCATGCCGATGTCGCAGCTGAAGGCGGCCTATGAGCACATGGGGTCGCGCGGAGTCATGGGCAAGCTGGTAATGGTGAACTGAGCGCCCCTTGGACGAACCTGTCGCTGCGCGAGCGGATGTGCGAGCGCCCGGTCCGTCTATTCAAGGCGGCGTGGCTCTGTCAAACTAGGAGTCCACTCCGACAGAAAACGCTCAAACGCGGCGCAGCCGATGGCAGAACGCAACCCTTCCGAACTCGCCCGCGAAACGCTCAAGCTGCTGGCCGCCCGTCGACTCCCACCCACCCCCGACAACTACCAGGCGCTCTACGACGAAATCGCCGGCACCCGCAGCGCGGTCGCTTTTCCTGAGGCGCAGCTGCGCCAGATCATGCGGGTGCTGCCCGGGCAGACGCCCGCCCAGAAGCGGCTGCTCGGTCTTTTCGATAGCGCGGTGTCTGCGGGTGACTGGTCGGCGCTGCAAGGCGTGCTGGTCGGCTATGCCAACCTGGGCCTCACGAACACGGCAGCCACCATGGCTGCAGCCGACAAGGCTGCCCCCTTCCCAGAAGCCCTGACCCACCTGCCGCCCGAGCTGGCGGAGCAGCTGGTGCGGCTGATCGAAACCCTCATGCCCGCGCTGGGCGAAGACGACGCCCGGGTGCATGAGCTGGCCGCGCAGCTGATTAACTTTCTGCGCCAACCTTCGCCGTCCGTCTCCACCCTGCAGCTGATGCTCAACAACTTCAGCTACCGGCTCTCTTTCACGACCGAAGACCAGGCCGCCATCCGCAGCAATCTGTTGGCGCTGCTGCGCATGCTGTTCGAGAACATCGCCGCGCTGACGCTGGACGACCAGTGGCTGCACGGGCAGGTCGAGGCGCTGATCGCAGCCTCGACCCCGCCGCTGACGCTGCGCCGCCTGGACGACGTGCAGCGCCGGCTCAAGGACGTGATCTTCAAGCAGTCCCAGGCCAAGGACCGCCTGCTGGAGGCACAGGACCAGATGAAGGAGCTGCTGGCTGCCTTCATCGAGCGGCTGGCCTACATGGACGAATCCAGCAGCGCCTACCACGCCACGCTGGAAGGCTGCGCGGAACGCATCGGACAGGCCACGCAGTTGCAGCAGATCACGCCGCTGCTGCAGGAAGTGATGGCCGCCACGCGCGCCATTGCCCTGGAAAGCCGGGTGACGCGCGACGAGCTGCACGATCTGCGCGAACGCTCCGAGGCTGGCCACGCCCAGATCACCAAGCTGCAGCAGGCGCTGCACGAAGCCAGCGCCCAGGCGCGGCACGACCCGCTGACCGGCTCGCTCAACCGCAAAGGGCTGGACGAGGTGATGGAGCGCGAGATCGCCCGCGCGCGGCGCAACGAGTCCCCTCTGTGCGTGGCGCTGCTGGACCTGGACAACTTCAAGGCCATCAACGACCGGCTAGGGCATGCGAGCGGCGACCAGGCGCTAATTCACCTGGCGGCAGTGGCCCGCGAAGTCATGCGCCCGCAGGACATGCTGGCGCGCTACGGAGGCGAGGAGTTCGTGCTGGTGCTGCCCGACACCGCTCTGCCTCAGGGCGTGGAAGCCATGACGCGGCTGCAGCGCGAGCTGACCACTCGCTTTTTCATGCAGGGTCAGGACAAGGTACTCATCACCTTCAGCGCCGGAGTGGCGCAGATATCGAACGGCGAAAGCAGCGCCGACGCCATCCGCCGTGCGGACCAGGGCATGTATCTGGCCAAGCGGTCGGGCAAGAACCGGGTCATGCCCGCCTGAACTGCGCCCCCGCATCTGCACACCAGAAACACGCCACTCTTGCCTACAATGCCCCCTTCCTCGGAGCCGACGACAAGGTTTTTCCATGAACGCCACGGTTGACGAAGTCCACCGCGCCCTCGAGGCCTACCGCGCCCTGCTCGAGGCCACCGGCCCCGCGGGCCTGCATTTCCTGAACGCGCGGGTGCCGCACCGCTACACGGCCGTGTACCGGATCGAGAACGCCGTGCTGCACAACACCTACCTCTTCGACAAGCAGGGCATGGTCCGGCCCGACTATCTGGCCCAGGTGCCGCTCGAAGACAGCTTCTGCCAGTTCGTGATGCGCGATGGCCTCTTTTCCTCCACCGACACGGCCAGCGACCGGCGAGTGGACGGGCACAAGTACCAGGGCGTGCTCGGCTCCTACCATGGCCTGCCCCTCATGGACAACCACGGGCAGCTCTATGGCACGCTATGCCACTTCGACGTGGAACGACACCCTTTGCCGGACGAGGAATTTGCACTCCTGCAGAAGGTCGCTCGACTGCTGCCGGCCTATCTGAACAAGCGCACGGCCGTCTGAAGACGGCCCGCGCCGCCTCACCCGCCGAGCCCCATGGCGCGGCACCCTCCGCAAACTTGACGACAATGCGACCCCCGTAACGGGCCTGCGCGCCCGCCCGGCCGCAGGGCCGGGACCGCATGTGACGAGCATTTGATTTGAAATACATGGAAAAGCCCGACGTCTCAGCCCATACGCCCATGATGCAGCAGTATCTGGGCTTGAAAGCCCAGCACCCCGATACGCTGGTCTTCTACCGCATGGGCGACTTCTACGAGCTGTTCTACGAAGACGCCGAAAAGGCCGTGCGGCTGTTGGACATCACGCTCACGCAGCGCGGCCAGTCCGGCGGGCAGCCGGTGGTGATGGCCGGCGTGCCCTTTCACGCCCTTGAAAGCTACCTGGGCCGGCTCATCCGCATGGGTGAATCGGTGGCCATCTGCGAGCAGGTGGGCGAAGTGGGCGCCACCAAGGGCCCGGTGGAGCGCAAAGTGGTGCGCGTGGTCACGCCCGGCACGCTCACCGACAGCGAACTGCTCTCCGACAAGACCGAATCCATGCTGCTGGCCGTCCAGCAAGGCGCACGGGCGCGCTGCGGCCTGGCCTGGATGTCGGTGACCCAGGGCATCGTCCATCTGGCCGAATGCGCGCACGACGAAGTCGGTGCCTGGCTGGCCCGCATCTCGCCCAGCGAGGTGATCTACAGCGCCGGCACCACCGAGCGTTTCGAGCAGCAGCTGCAGGCGCTGCGCCACAACGGCACGCTCGCCTGCCCCTTGAGCCTGCGGCCGGACTGGCAGTTCGACGCCGCGCTGGGCGAGCGCAAGCTGCTCGAATACCTCCAGGCCTCCAGCCTCGCGGCCTGGAACGCCGAAGCGCTGCCCCATGCCCACGCGGCGGCAGCGGCGCTGCTCTCGTATGCCGAACACACCCAGGGCCGCGCCCTGACGCACGTGCAGAGCGTGCGGGTGCAGCAGAGCGACGAACTCATCGCCCTGCCCCTGGCCACGCGGCGCAACCTGGAGCTGGTGCGCACGCTGCGCGGCGAAGAGGCCCCCACCCTCTTTTCGCTGCTGGACACCTGCATGACCGGCATGGGCAGCCGCCTGCTGAAAAGCTGGCTGCTCGAGCCCCGCCGCGACCGCACCGACGCGCGCCAGCGCCTGGCCGCCACCGCCGCACTGCGCGGCACGGGCGCGGGCGCAAGCCCCTGGCAAGTGCTGCGCGCCGAGCTGCGCGGCGTGAGCGACGTAGAGCGCATCACCGCCCGCATCGCACTGCGCCAGGTGCGCCCGCGCGAGCTGGTGGGCCTCTGCAAGACGCTACAAAAAGCGGAGCTACTCGCCCAGACCAATCAAGCGCCCGACCCGTTTTTGACCCGAATTTTCGATGAACTGCAGCCCCCGGTGGAATGCAGCGCGCTGCTGCGCACGGCCATCGACGAGGAGCCCTCGGCCCTGGTGCGCGACGGCGGCGTGATCGCGGCCGGCTTCGATGCCGAGCTGGACGAGCTGCGCGGCATCCAGACGCACTGCGACGACTTCCTGCTGGACCTGGAAACCCGCGAGCGCGCCCGCACCGGCATTCCCAACCTGCGCGTGCAGTTCAACAAGGTGCATGGCTTCTACATCGAGGTCACCAGCAGCCACACCAGCCGCGTGCCCGAGGACTACCGCCGCCGCCAGACGCTGAAGAACGCCGAGCGCTTCATCACGCCCGAGCTGAAGGCCTTCGAGGACAAGGCCCTGTCGGCCCAGGAACGCGGCCTGGCGCGCGAGAAATGGCTCTACGAACAGGTGCTGGACCAACTGCAGCCGCACGTGCCGGCCCTCACCCGTCTGGCACGGGCCCTGGCCACGCTGGACGTGCTGTGCACGCTGGCCGAGCGCTCGCTCACGCTGAACTGGTGCGCTCCGCAGTTCGTGGCCGAGCCCTGCATCGACATCGAGGCCGGCCGCCACCCGGTGGTGGAAGCGCGCCTGGCAGAAACGTCGTCAGGCGCCTTCATCCCCAACCACACGCGGCTGAACGCCAACACGCGCATGCAGGTCATCACCGGCCCGAACATGGGCGGTAAATCGACCTACATGCGGCAGGTGGCGCTGATCGTGCTGCTGGCCAGCATGGGCAGCCACGTGCCGGCCACTGCCTGCCGGCTCGGGCCGATCGACGCCATCCACACCCGCATCGGCGCGGCCGACGACCTGGCCAACGCGCAATCCACCTTCATGCTGGAGATGACCGAGGCCGCGCAGATCCTGCATGCCGCCACGCCGCACAGCCTGGTGCTGATGGACGAGATCGGCCGCGGCACGAGCACCTTCGACGGCCTGGCGCTGGCCAGCGGCATCGCCACCCACCTGCACGACCGAACGCGCGCCTTCACGCTGTTCGCCACGCACTATTTCGAGCTGACCGAACTGTCGGCCCGCCACCAGCATGCGATGAACGTCCACGTGGGTGCGACCGAAACGGGCTCGTCCATCGCCTTCCTGCACGAGATCCAGCCCGGCCCGGCCAGCCGCAGCTACGGCATCCACGTCGCCAAGCTGGCAGGCGTTCCGGGGCCGGTGCTGAACCATGCGCGCCATACGCTGGCCGCACTGGAGGAGCGCGCGGGCGAGGGCCAGGCGCAGGTGGATCTTTTCGCTCCGCCGCCCGAAGACCCTGGCGCGGGCGTGAGCGCGGTCGAGGCGGCACTGGAAGCCATCCACCCCGACGCACTGAGCCCGCGCGAGGCGCTGGATGCGCTCTATCAGCTCAAACGGCTGGCGCAAGGCGCGGTGTAGGAACCCGCTCGCGATCTCCCGAGGGGCCTGCAGCCCTTCATTTCCCAGGCCCTTCCGCTATCGAATAGATAGCACATCGGGACTACTCAGGCCCAGCGCCGCAAGCTCGGGCGATACGCCCTGCCACGCCACATCGCAGCCGGGCCGCTGGCGTTCGGCCGGCGTGGCGCCAGAGCGCAGGGCCCAGCGCGTGCCCGCGATCACGCTGTCGATCACCGGCACCCTGACCTGGTCCTGCACGGCCGCGGCCATGCCGGCCAGGCCCGCACCGCCCAGGATGACGGCCTGCACGTCCAGCTGGCTGGCAGCCTCACGGCAAGCCTGCGCCAGCAGGGCGCGGGCGGCTGCGGGGTCCGCGGCCAGCTCGGCACCGGTCGGCGCCACGGTGCGTATGCCCGCCAGGGCCTGTGCGTGGCCCAGCGCCTGGGCCAGGCGCTGCAGCATCGGCCCCCAGCGCTCGCCGCCGGTGACGATGGCGAAGCGGCCATGGCGCGAAGCCTCGATGAACGAGGCCTCGGCCAGCCCCGTGACCGGCACCGGGCAGCTCTCGCGCAGCGCCAGCAGGCCCGGGTCGCCGAAGCAGCCGATCAGCACCGCATCGGGCGCCGGACTGCCGCCCTGCGCCAGCGCAGCGGCCCAGGCGTCGAGCGCGGCATGCGAAGCCACCGCGTAGCTGGCCTCGCAGGCGATGTAGGGCGCGCCGAAGCGCGCGGTGGCGGTGCGCACCGCCACCTGCAAGCCGGCGGCCGACTGCACATGGCTCTGCAGCAGCGCGCTGACGCTGGCGGAGGTGTTGGGGTTGATGACGAGCAGGTGGCGCATGGCGGTGGTGTGCGGGCGGGCTCAGGCCGCCGGCCTGAGCAGGCTGGCCAGGTCCGGTGCATCGGGCGGCGGCGGGGCCACTTCGAGCTGCGCTTCCAAGCGCTGCAGGTGATCGAGCATGCGGCTCGCGGCCTCGGGCGCATCGCGCAGGCGGATGGCGTCCAGCAGCGCCCGGTGTTCACGGCAGCCGCAGGCCGTGGCGTCGGCGCGCGCGCGGGTATGGCTGGGGCTGTAGGTCATGAGGACGAGCGAAGTGCGCGACACCAGTTCCCTCAGGATGCGGCCCAGCGTCGCGTGCCGTGCCGCCTGCGCGATATGCAGGTGGAAGTCGCCCGACAGCCGGATGGCCCGGCGCATGTCGCCGGCCGCGCGCGCGGCCTCTTCATCCTCGATGCAGGTGCGCAGCCGTGCCACGTCGGCCTCGCCGGCCGCGGCGATGAACAGGGCCACCAGGCGGGGCTCGATCAGGCGGCGCGCCTCGAACACTTCGCGGGCCTCCTGCACGGTGGGCTCGGCGATGACGGCGCCCCGATGAGGCGTGAGGGTGACCACCTGCTCGCTGGCCAGCCGCACCAGCACCGGCCGCACCCGGGTGCGCGACACGCCAAACGCGGCAGCCAGCTTGTCCTCCACCAGCTTGGTGCCCGGAGCCAGCCGGTGATCGAGGATGGCGGAGACCAGGCGCTCGTACATGTCGCCCTCGCTCGGCAAGGCGGCGGCCCGGGGACGCGCAGGCCGCAAGGCCCGGGTGGCTGCGCCATCGGTCATACGGCCCGGCCCTTGCGTCTGCGGCCCAGCGCCCATACCCAGGCCAGCGCGCAACCCATCACCAGGAAGGACACCAGCGTGGTCACCGTGCCCAGGGCGTAGATGGCCGGCGTGGTCACCGTGGTGGTCAGGCCCTGCAGCTCCAACGGCAGCGTATTGACATCGCCGATGGCCTGCGAGGTGCGGGCGATCTCGTCCCAGCTCAGCGTGAAGCCGAACATGCCTATGCCCACCACCGAGGGCCCGATGAGCGGCAGCACCACATGCCTGAAGCCCTGCCACGGCGTGGCTCCCAGGTCGCGCGCGGCCTCTTCATAGGCTGGATTGAAGCGGTTGAACACCGCGAACATGATGAGCAGGCCGAAGGGCAGCGTCCAGGTCAGGTGCGCGCCCAGCGCCGAGGTGAACAGGCCCAGCGAGGTGCCATAGCCCTCCTGCGCACTGTCCATGCCCAGCGCGCCCAAAACGGCCTTGATGGCGGAGTCCAGCAACCGGAACTCCAGCCCGATGCCCAGCGACACGATGATCGACGGCATGATCAGGCTGGCCACCACCACGAAGAACAGCAGGTTCCCGCCCCGCAGCTTCTTTCGGAAGGCCAGCCCCGCCAGCACCGACAGCACCACGGTGCATGCCATCACCGCCAGCCCCAGGCCCAGCGAGCGCGACAGCGCCGCGCCGATGTCCACCACGCCCAGCCCTTCGGCCAGCTTGCGGAACCAGTGCAGCGACACGCCGCGCATGGGAAAGGTGAGCCCGCCTTCCGGCCCCTGGAAGCTCAGCACGAAGATGACGAGCATGGGTCCGTACATGAAGAGCACGAACAGGGCGAAGACGATGGCCAGCAGCCAGAAGCCGAGCGGACGGGGTTCGCGGGGACGCATCTCAGAGCTCCTTGCGTATGTCGACCAGCCGGGTCAGGGCCCAGATGATCATCAGCACGATGGCCAGCAGGATCACCGCATTGGCCGCCGCCAGCGGAAACTGCAGGTACGAGGTCTGCACCTGGATGATCTTGCCCACCGAGGCGATCTGCTGGCCGCCCATGACGCCGATGGTGACGAAGTCACCCATCACGATGGTGATGACGAAGATCGAGCCGATCAGGATGCCGGTACGCGACAGGGGAACGATCACGTTCCACAGCGTCTGCCAGCCCGACGCGCCGGAGTCGCTCGCCGCCTCCAGCAGGCTGCGGTCGATGCGCATCATGCTGTTGAAGATCGGCACGATCATGAACATGGTGTAGAGATGCACGAAGGCCAGCACCACGGAAAAATCGGAAAAGAGCAACCATTCGATGGGCTGGTCCACCAGGTGCAGTTCCATGAGCGTCTGGTTCACCAGCCCGTTGCGCCCCAGCAGCGGAACCCACGAAATCATGCGGATGACGTTGGACGTCCAGAACGGCACGGTGCACAGCACGAAGAGCAGCGTCTGCATGCCGGCCGAGCGCACATGGAAGGCGAGAAAATACGCCACCGCGAAGCCCAGCACCAGCGTGATGCACCACACCAGCACGCTGAACTTGATGGTGGAGTAGTAGGTGCGCAGCGTGGTGCAGGGGTCCGACAGGCTGGCGCAGCCGTCGAAGATCGCCGCATAGTTCTTGAGCGTGAAGCCGGGCAGCAACTCGTATTCGTTGAAGTCCCAGAAGCTGACCATGGCGATCAGCGCCAGCGGAATCAGGAAGAACAGCACGAACACAGCCGTGAACGGGGCCGCCTGCCACCAGGCTGCGATGCTGCGGCCCGGCAGCGCCGCTGCGGTGGCAGTGGCAGGGGCGCCGGCGAGTTGAGAGGTCGAAGGTGTGCGCATGGCGTGCGGAGGTGTTCGGGATGGCGTCCGGAAGGCCGGGCGGCGTGGTGCGCCGCCCGGGGGGCATCGATCAAGCCGCCACGAACTCATTCCATTTCTGGACCATGTAGTTGTTCTCGTCCATCACCGCGTTCCAGCAGGCGATGGCACCCATGCGCGCTTCGTAGCTGCCACCGTCGCGCACCGCGCCGGCCTTGGCCAGCACCTCGCCGTTGGGGCTCTTGATGTCCTGGGCGGCGGGCTTGCCCTCCATCCAGTACGCCCATTCGTAGGGCTCCATCTTGGCCTTGGCCGTATCCAGCACGGCGCTGTAGTAGCCCTGGCGGTTGAGGTAGGCGCCGGCCCAGCCGTCGAGGAACCAGTTGATGAATTCGTAGGCTCCGTCGAGCTTGCGGCCCGACAGCGTGGCCGGCAGTCCGAAGCCCGCGGCCCAGGCGCGGTAGCCTTCCTTGAGCGGCTGGAAGTTGCAGGCCACGCCCTTGGTCCGCACGGCCGTGACGGCAGGGCTCCACATCGACTGGATGACGACCTCGCCGGAAGCCATCAGGTTGACCGATTCGTTGAAGTCCTTCCACAGCGCGCGGAACTGGCCGGCGCGCTTGGCCTCGATCAGGGTCTTGATGGTGAGGTCGATCTCCTTCTTGGTCATGTTGCCCTTGTCGGGATACTTGTACAGGCCCATGGCCTCGACCACCATCGCCGCATCCATGATGCCGATGGAGGGAATGTTCAGGATCGCCGCCTTGCCCTTGAACTCGGGGTTCAGCAGTTCGGCCCAGGAGTTGATGGGGCGCTTGATGAGGTCGGGCCGGATCCCCAGCGTGTCCGCGTTGTAGACCGTGGGAATCAGGCTCATGAACTGCGTGGGGCTCTTGGCGAAGACCTTGCTTTTCTCGCCTTCGAGGTAGATCACCTTCTTGGGCGCCGTGCCCTGGTCGCCCACGGCCTTGCCGCCCACTTCGCCCTTGGTGAAGAGCGGCGTGATCTTGTCCGCGTTCTTGATGCGCTTGCTGTCGATGCCCTTGAGGTTGCCCGTGGGCACGATCTTCTTGAGCGAGAAGTACTCGGTGTCGATCAGATCGAAGCTGTTGGGCGCCGTCACCGCGCGCTTGGTCACGTCGTCGGTGGTCACGGCCACGTACTGGATCTCGATGCCGGTGTCGGCCTTGAACTTCTCGGCGATCGCCTTGTCCTGGTTCACCGCCGTGCCCAGATAGCGCAGCACGATCTTCTCCTGCGCATGGACGGCGGGGAAGACCCCCGCGGCCAGGATGCCCGCCGTGCCCTTGAGCAGGGAACGGCGCTGCATGCCGGAGACGTTGTGGGCGGCGGATTCTGCAAGCACATCGGACATGGTGAAAACTCCTTGATAAAAAGAGAGAGGACAGGAGGAGGCAGGGCTTCTTGCGAAGGCGAAGGGGACGGAGAAAAAGGGAAGACGATGGGGGAGCCAGCGGTTTTCAGGCCGCAGCCGCCTGCAGCGGATGCGCCCTGGATGGCTGCCAGTGCAGGAGCACGGGCTGGCCCACCGCGCAGGGCCGCGCCAGGTGGACCGCCTCGGGCACCATCACCGAATACTCCGCCGTGGCGTGGGCGGACCAGGCCGCGCCCGCGCGCTGCAGGCCCAGCAGCACATAAGGGCCCTGGTATTCCACGTCGGTGACGACGGCGGGCATGTGCATGGCGCCCTCGGGCGGTGCAGCCCCGTCGGGCAGCACGCCCAGGTGGTCGGTCCGCACGCCCACCTTGCCTTGCGGCGTCTCGATCACGTTGTGGCCGCCCATGAAGCGCGCCACGAACTCGCTGGCCGGGCGGTTGTAGACGTCGTAGGGCGTGCCCACCTGCTCGATCACGCCGCTGTTCATCACCACCATGGTGTCGGCCAGCGCCATGGCCTCCTCCTGGGAATGGGTGACGTGGATGAAGGTGAGGCCCAGTTCCTTCTGCCAGCGGCGCAGCTCGGCACGCATCTGGACGCGCAGGAAGGGGTCGAGCGCGGACAGCGGCTCGTCGAGCAGCAGCACCCGCGGCTGCGTGATGAGCGCACGGGCCAGCGCCACGCGCTGCTGCTGCCCTCCCGACAGCTCGGCCGGCTTGCGCTCCACCAGGTGGCCCATGGCCACGCGTTCGAGCAGCGCGGCGGCCCGGGCGCGGCGCTCAGCCTGGCCCACGCCTTTCATCTTCAGGCTGAAGGCGACATTGTCGAGCGCCGAGAGGTGCGGAAACAGCGCGAAGCTCTGGAACATCATGGCCGTACCGCGCGCCGCGGCGGGCAGCTGAGTGATGTTGCGGTTGTCCAGCAGCACGTCCCCGCTGGTGACCGTTTCATGCCCCGCGATCATGCGCAGCGTGGTGCTCTTGCCGCAGCCCGACGGGCCCAGCAGGCAGCAGTAGCTGCCGCTTGCGATCCGCAGATCGATGTTGTCCACCGCGGGCTTGCCCTGCGCATACCGCTTGGTCAGCGCAACGACTTCGATGGCGGCAGGAACCGGATGGAGGGATTTCGATTGCATGACCCACGGCTACGCAAACGGCGTGCCATGTTTGCATGCAATAGCTGGCACTTTTTGTACACAAAATGCACCGATTCCGTGCACACCCGCCACCGCGCCACGCACCATGAGGCGCCCACCTCCCGGCGCGCCCTCCCGGCGATACGCCCGGCCCGTGCGGAGAAGGAAGGCGGATCCGATCCGGCCCGCGCCGCAGCCCCGCAAAGGCGCCGCCGGAAGACACGCCCTACACTTGGGCCCTTTGCTCACGACCGCATTCAGCCCATGACGTACTGCGTCGCCATCAAACTCAACGCCGGACTGGTCTTCCTCTCCGACTCCCGCACCAATGCTGGCCTCGACCAGATCAGCTCCTTCCGCAAGATGATGATCTACGAGAAGACGGGCGACCGCTTCATGGTGCTGCTGTCGGCAGGCAACCTGAGCATCTCGCAGTCGGTGCGCGAGATCCTGCAGACCGAGCAGATCGCCAGCCGTGAGGAAGGCGGCGAGCCCATCACCATGTGGAACGCCACCAGCATGTTCGAGGTCGCGCGCGTGCTGGGCTCGGCCGTGCGCCGGGTCCACGAGCGCGACGGCGCCGCGCTCAAGCGATCGGGCGTGGACTTCAACGTGTCGCTGGTCCTGGGCGGGCAGATCCGGGGCGAGGGCATGCGCCTCTTCCAGGTCTATTCGGCCGGCAACTTCATCGAGGCCACCTCCGAAACGCCCTACTTCCAGGTGGGCGAATCCAAGTACGGCAAGCCCGTGCTCGACCGCGTGCTCACACCGGAGACCCCGCTGGCCGAAGCCGCCAAGTGCGCACTGGTGTCGATGGACAGCACGCTCAAGTCCAACCTGTCAGTGGGCCTGCCGCTCGATCTGGTGGTCTATGAGGCCGGCAGCTTCTCCGCCGACAAGATCGTCTGCATCGACGAGCACAACCCCTACTTCCGCATGCTGCACGACAGCTGGGGCCAGAAGCTGCGCCAGGTGTTCGACAGCATCGAGGACCCGGCCTGGAACGGCGGTGCGACCGAGGTGCCGATCCGCGTGGACAACGCCCGCAACAAGCCGCTGCGCAAGATCACCAATCCGCGCGACAAGCTGGTCTGAAACAATCCAGCCAGGGCATCCGCCCAACCCCAAGGCCGAAATCCATGCCCCGCATCGTCTTCTCCCACGCCAACAGCTTTCCGGCCAGCACCTACCGCGTGATGTTCGCCGAGCTGCAGCGGCGCGGCTTCGATGTCGCCGCCGTGCCGCAGTTCGGCCACGACGAGCGCTACCCCGTCACCAACAATTGGCCCCACCTGGTGCAGCAGCTGGCGGATTTCGCCCAGGCCCAGCAGCAGGCGAGCGGCGAGCCGGCCTTCCTGGTCGGCCACTCGCTGGGCGGTTTTCTCAGCGTGATGACGGCGGCACGCCATCCGCAGCTGGCGCGCGGCGTACTGCTGCTGGATTCGCCCCTGCTGAGCGGCTGGCGTGCCAGCGCCCTCGACGTGGCCAAGCGCACGCAACTGGTGGGCGCAGTCTCGCCCGGCAAAGTCAGCCGGGCGCGGCGCAACCATTGGACCAACACCGAAGAGGCACTGGAGCACTTCAGCCGCAAGAAAGCCTTCATGCACTGGGACCGGCAGGTGCTGCGCGACTACGTCACCCATGGCCTGCGCGACCACGAAGGCCAGCGCGTGCTGGCCTTCGACCGCGACGTGGAGACGGCCATCTACAACACGCTGCCCCACGACTTCGGGCGCATGCTGCGCCAGCATCCGCTGCGCTGCCCTGCCGCCTTCATCGGCGGGCTGGCATCGCAGGAGCTGCGCCAGGTGGGCATGGTGATGACCCAGCGCATCACCCAGGGACGCATCACCCTGGTGGACGGCAGCCACCTTTTCCCCATGGAAAAGCCCATCGCCACGGCTGCGGCCATCGAAGCCGCACTGCTGAATCTGGCCCACGCGCAAGGCAGCGACGGCTGAAACACCATCGCGGGGCGGCGACACGACTCTAAAAGTCACGCGCAAGCACTGCCCAAGAGTCCTTCGAGGACTTGGTCATCCCCTACACTGCAACCGCTTTGCAGGAAGGGGGATTACGCCCCCTGTCTTTTTCCGTTGCCCTCTTTTTCCACGGCGCGTCATGAACAGCATGCCCGAACCCCGAGCCCCCAGGTCCGAAGCGATTGCACCTCACTGGCGGGCCGACCCGCTGGCAGACGACACCATTGCGCGCATCCTCGGGCTCTGGCCACAAGACGCGCTGCCGGGCGCGCAAGCGCTGCAGTGGCAGCGTATCGCCGCCGTCAACAAGGCCTTCGCCACCTGGACCGACAACGCCGCGATGGCTGACTGGCAAGCGCCGGACTCGGTGCCCCAGGATATCGCCGAGGCCCTGCAGGACTTCATCCGCGCAGCGCGAGATCTGCCGCCCTGGGCCGACCCGGCGCTCATCGGGCGCGCCGAACGGGCATTCATGGACCACGGCGTGCTTTCCTGCACGCTGCTGTTCTGCGCGAGCCTGCCCGAGTGCTACATCATTCCCGACCTGGCGAGCGTGCTGCATGCCACGGGCCAGCTCGAATACAACACCGAGCACCGCATCCGCAGCACCGCAGCGATGATCTTCCCCGTGATGATGCACGGCGGGCTGACGCGGCCACAGGGCTCAGGCGTCGCCCAGGTGCTCAAGGTCCGGCTGATCCACGCCACCATCCGCTACCTGATCCTGCGCGAAGAGCCGCAACCGGGCCGTGCCCAAGTGCGCAATGTCGCGCCGCTGGAGCGCCCGGCCCAGCCCACCATCTATCAGGTCCTGGCCGCACTGGGCTGGAATACGGAGCGTGACGGGCTGCCCTGCAACCAGTCCGAACTGGCCTATACCCTACTCACCTTCGGCTATGTCTTCCTGCGGGGCATGCGGCGGCTGGGTATCGGCCTCTCCGAGGCCGACGAGCAAGCGTATCTGCACACCTGGAACGTGGTGGGCCACGTGCTGGGCATCGAGGGCGCACTGATGATCCACACCATGGACCAGGGCAAGGACTTGCTGCAACGCATGCAGACCGAAGGCCAGGCCCATCTGACCCCGCCGGATGTGAGGCCGGCCCTGGCGGGAGCGCTCATGTCCGCCATGGAACAGGTCATTCCCTGGCGCATTGCCCACCCCTTCCCCCGGCCGATGACGCGCTATCTCTGCGACCGCGTGAACTTTGCGCAGCTGGGGCTCGATGACCAGCAGCGGCCCTTGCTATCGTGGCTGGTGTTCTGGTTCCAGATGGGTACCGCACGGCTGGTGGATGCTGCAGCGCGGTGCTTCCTCCCACGTTTCTCGATCACCCGCATGCTGATGCGGGTGATGGGCTACCACCTGCTGGTGAAGCCGCTCATGAGTCAGACACGGCCGCTGCAGCGGCCCGAGGGACTGCTCGCTCAAATGAAGCGGACGGTAGCCAGTTGGAGCGATGACCCGAAAGCGCCCCGGTGGCTTAACCGGCTCGAAGACCGATTGACGACCACCGGGACCTGGAGCCCTGTACCCAGCCCCTGGCCCACCACGGCCAGTTGCGGGCCGCGGCCGGCGCACTGAGAGCGAGACAAGACTCTCCATGCCGGCATCCACGCTTCCTGCCGTCGCACTGCCTGCCCCATCACGCTCCTGCGGCACAGGAAAGTGGACACGTTACATCTGCGCCCACGGTCGATGGCTGTGGCTGCTGCTGGCTTGTTTCTGGGCTGGTCTGAGTGGGGCTGCGCCGGCGCGGGCGCAGCCGGTGCTGTGGCTGCAGACCGGTACGCCACCGACAAAGGCCTGGCCTTACGTGCATATCCTTTCCGATCCGAGCCTCAAGCTGGGCATCGAGGAGGTGATGGACCGGCCCGATGCGTTCGAGATACCCGACGTCAAACCCGGCTCCCTGGGCGTGCGTACCGATGCGGTCTGGCTGCGCGTGGAACTGCAGGCGCTGGGAAACCACCCCGTGGCTGCCGCGGTGAGCATCGACTACGCGCTGCTCAACGAGGTGGACGTGTATCTGGTCCACCGGGGCAATGTCGTGCAGCGCGCAGCAATCGGCAACATGCAGCCCATAGCCGCACGGCCACTGCTGTGGCGCACCCCGGCCATGAACCTGCCGGTCGCGCCCGGGGAGCGCTACGAGCTCTACATCCGAGTACGCACCGGCGGTGGAATGATCGTGCCGCTCTTCATCGGCGAAAAGCGGCTCATCGCCCCGCGCATGCTGGGCGAACAGATGGTGCAGGGCATGTTCGCGGGGCTCGCCATCTGCCTGCTGGTGTACAGCCTGTGGCAATGGATCTCGTTGCGCCAGCGGCTCTTTCTCTACTACGCGCTGCTGGTACTGGGCAGCGGTGGCTTTTCCGTCCAGTTCTTCGGCATCGGCGGACAGTTTCTCTGGGGCGACAACCTCTGGATGGAGAAGCACATCGGCAGCCTGTGCGGCTTCCTCGGCGCCCTGGCCTCGTTCCTCTTCATGGGGCATGTGCTGGATGCCAGCCAGCCCACCCGGCGCTTCATTCGGATCATGCAGGGTTGCGCCCTGCTCACCGGCGTGCTGGGCCTGGCCTTCGCGCTCGAGCTGATGTCGGTGCGCGTGGCCATGACGGTGCTGGGCCTGATCGGCCCCATGCCCTCCGTCCTCGGCGTGCCGCTGGCCCTGCGCCAGGCGCGGCGCGGCGACCCGCTGGGCCACACGCTGATGTATGCCTGGGCGGCTTATCTGCTCGCCGCCGTCACGCTGGGCCTGTTGGTGCATGGCAAGCTGCCCGCCGACGTCTGGACGCTGCACGCCTTCCAGGCCGGCGCCGTGCTGGACATGCTGCTCTTCATGCGCATGCTGGGTCTGCGCACCGCCGCCCTGCGATTGGAGGCCCAGCGGGCCAGCCGCGAGCGCGATGCCATGCAATCGCTGGCCCACACCGATCCGCTGACAGGCCTGCCCAACCGCCGTGGGCTGGACAAGGCCCTGGAATCGGCCCTGCCCCGCTCGCGGCCAGGTGGCCTGCTGGCGCTCTACATGCTCGACCTGGACGACTTCAGGCCGGTCAACGACCGCTTCGGCCACGACGTGGGCGACCACCTGCTGGTGGCGGTCACCGCGCGGCTGCGCGAGCACCTGCGCAACTCGGACACCGTGGCGCGCGTGGGCGGCGACGAATTCGTGGTCATGGCCTGCGACCTGCACACCCCTGACCAGGCGCACGAGCTGGGCTGCACGCTGCTGGAGGCGTTCCGCACCCCGTTCCGCGTGGGCGCCTACGACCTGCGCGTGGGCCTGACCATCGGCTACGCGCTGGCCCCCACCGACGCCGCCGACGCGGCCACGCTCATCAAGCTGGCGGACGCAGCCATGTACAGCGGCAAGCACGGTGGGCGCTTCTGCCTGCGTCGCAATACCGGCGTGCCGACCCCCAGCGCAGCCTGAGCGCGCGCAGGCAAGGCCGTTGCAAGAAAAAAGGGTGCCCGGGCCGGCAGCCGGGGCACCCTGCATGGGCATTCCGCGACCGTGCGAGCAACCCGCACAGCGCGTTTCAGGACGGCAGAATCACTCCGCCCACGCCACGAGCCCCGACCAGGCCGTGACCAAGACGATCACGCCAAACACGATGCGGTAGTACGCGAAAGGCACGAAGCTGTGCGTGCTGATGTAGCGCAGCAGCCAGCGCACACAGATCAGGGCGCTCACGAAAGAGAACACCAGGCCCGTGGCGAAGAGCGGCAGGTCGGCCCAGGCCAGCAAGTGGCGTTCCTTGATGAGGCTGTACACGCCCGCGCCGATCAGCGTGGGGATGGCCAGGAAGAACGAGAAATCGGTCGCGGCCTTGCGCGACAGGCCCAGCAACATGCCACCGATGATGGTGGCGCCGCTGCGGCTGGTGCCGGGCACCATGGCCAGGCACTGCACCAGGCCCACCTTGAGCGCATCCATCACCGTCATGTCGTCCACCGACTCCACACGCACCGCGGTCGCCGTGCGCTTTTCGGCCCAGAGGATGATGAAGCCGCCAATGATGAAGGTGCTGGCGACCACGGTGGGCGTGAAAAGGTGCGCCTTGATGGCCTTGCCGAACAAGAGCGCCAGCACCACGGCGGGCAGGAAGCCCACGAACACGTTGAGCGCGAAGCGCTGCGCATTGCGCTGGGTGGGCAGGGCCACCAAGGTTTCGCGGATCTTCTGCCAATAGACCATGATGACGGCGAAGATGGCGCCGGTCTGGATGGCGATGTCGAAGACCTTGGCCTTCTCGTCGTCGAAACCCAGCAGCGCACCGGCCAGGATGAGGTGGCCCGTGGAGGAAACGGGCAGAAACTCGGTCAGGCCCTCGACCACGCCCATGATGGCGGCCTTGAGCAACAAAAGAATGTCCACGGGAATTCGTCGTAAGTTGGAGGGAGTCGGGATTATGTGTCCTCGCCACCGCTCGCCAACGCGCACATCCGACCACCTGCACCCGCAAAGCTGCCGCTCGCACCCTGCGTCGGCCGCTTCGTCGCCAGGCGCTGGCACCTTTGCGGACTCTGGCCGACAGTCGCGCCATCGCCACACATCGCCAGGGAAACACACCATGCTGCTGGATCTGATCGTTCACCGACCGCAGGCCATCGCCGGGCTGCTGCGCGACACCCCGAAGGGCGTGTGGCTGCTGCTGGCTGCGCTGGCGGCGCTAGGCCTGTCGCAATGCCGGCCGCGCAGTGCCGGCCTGGCCCGCACGGTCGCGCTGCCGCTGGCCATGGCGGCCCTGGGCGCCTGGGGCGTGCTGGCCGCCGCCCGGACGGCCGGCCTCGCGTGGGAACCACTGACACTGTGGCTGGCTGCCGCACTGGCTACCGGCGCCCTGCTGTGGTGGCTCGCGCCGCAGGCCCCGGCCGGCACCCGCTACGACGCGCCTACGCGCCGCTTTCACCTGCCGGGCAGCCCCGTGCCGCTGCTCCTGATCCTGGCGGTGTTCTGCATCAAATACGCAGTGGGGATCGAGACAGCGCTGGACCCGGCGCACGCCGCCCGCTCCGGCTTCGCGCTGTCGGTGGCCGCCGTCTATGGGGTGGCGACCGGCTGCTTCCTGGCCCGCGTGGCGCGCCTGCTGCACCTGGCACGGCCCGCGCGATCTGCCGTGCCCGCCTGACCCTGGACCCCTCGCTCCCATGAGCCCCCGCGTCGCCCCTGACCTCCTCCGCCACGGCCTGCTGGTCGCAGCCTTCTGCGTCGCCATCGCGGCGTCGCTCACCCTGGCGGGCAACGGCCGGCTGGACGACAACCTCGCGTATGCGCTGGGAATCGGCCTCTTCAGCTGGATCAGCATCGACCTGGGCCGGCTCTGGTTCTCGCGCCATCAAGAGGCTCCCTGGCCGCAGGGCTGGCACGGAGTCCAGGGCTGGTTGGTGGTGGCGGCCGGCTCGGCGTTCGGCTACGGCACCGGCATGGCGCTGGGCCACTGGTATAGCGGCCTGCCACTGCAGTTGCCGAGCTTCGCCTCACCCTTCGCGCTCAGTTCGCCCCTGGTCATCACCGTCGTCGCCAGCGTGGTGATCTCGTTCTTCTTCCACAGCCAGGGCAAATCGCGCTTTCTCACCGCCAGCGTGGCGCAGGCCCAGCGCGATGCAGCCGAGGCGCAGCTTGCGCTGCTGCAGTCGCAGCTCGAGCCGCACATGCTGTTCAACACGCTGGCCAACCTGCGCGTGCTGGTGGCGTGCGACCCCGAGCGGGCCCAGGCCATGCTGGACCACCTCATCGACTACCTGCGCGCCACGCTGGGCGCATCGCGCGCCACCCGGCACCCGCTGGCCGACGAGTTCGCACGCATCAACGACTACCTGGCGCTGATGGCCGTGCGCATGGGCCCCCGCCTGGCATTCACGCTGGATTTGCCCGCCGATCTGCAGGCCGCTCCGGTGCCGCCCCTGCTGCTGCAGCCACTGGTGGAGAACGCCATCCGCCACGGGCTGGAGCCTACGCTGGCCGGCGGCCACATCACCGTGCGGGCGCGGCGCCTGCCCGCCACGCCGGCCCAGCCCGAACGCCTGGAGCTGACGGTGGAAGACGATGGCGCCGGCCTGCCCCCGGGCAGCATGCCCACCGCAGCGCCGCAGGGCGCGAGCCGCTTCGGGCTGGTGCAGGTACGCGAGCGGCTCGCCGTATTGCACGGCGCGCAGGCCACTCTTGAATTGATAGCACCACGCCCAGGCATCACCTGCGCCCGAGCCGTATTTCCGTTGGATTCCACATCCGCATCGAGATCGACACCGCCATGCCCGCCCCCCGCGCCCTGATCGCCGAAGACGAACCCCTGCTGGCCGAGGCGCTGCGCCGCGAGTTGGCCCATGCCTGGCCCGAGCTGCAGCTGGCCGCCACCGTGGGCGACGGCCACTCCGCCGTGCGCGAGGCGCTGGCGCTGCGGCCCGAGGTGCTGTTCTTCGACATCCGCATGCCCGGCCTGGACGGGCTGGAGGCCGCGCACGAGCTGGCCGATGCCTGGCCGCAGGGCGCAGGAGCGCCGCCCGTTCCCGCGCTGGTCTTCATTACGGCCTACGGCCAGTACGCGGTCCAGGCCTTCGAGGCGCAGGCGATCGACTATGTACTCAAGCCCGTGCAGCCGCAGCGGCTGGCGCGGACGGTGCAGCGGCTGCAGGAGCTGTTGGCGCGGCGCGCGGCGACGGCCGCTGCCGCCGCCAGCGCCGCAGGGCCCGATGCGGCGCTGCAGGCCATGCTGGAGCAGCTGCGTGCCCTCGTCGCCCTGCCGCTGGCCGCCGGGGTGGCGCAGCCGGACCCGGCCCCCCCGCTGCAGATGCTGCAGGCCGGCCTGGGCGCCCAGATCCACTTGGTGCCGGTGCAGGACGTGGTGTATCTGGAGGCCGCCGACAAGTACGTGCGGGTGCTGACGGCGCAGCACGAATACCTGGTGCGCACGCCGCTCAAGGAACTGGCCGCACAGCTCGACGCGCAGCAGTTCTGGCAGATCCACCGCGGCACCGTGGTGCGCGCCACGGCCATGGTCAGCGCCATGCGCGACGAGGCGGGCCGGCTGCACCTGCAGCTGCGCGAGCGGCCCGAACGGCTGGCGGTGAGCCGGCTCTACGCCCACCGCTTCAAGGCGATGTAGGCGAGGCCGGCCCTGAAGGGCTTCAGACCGGGTAGGTGCCCGGGATCAGGATGTTCCGGTCCACATTCTGGATGTTGATGTGTCCGCAGAAAGCCATGGTCACGTCCAGCTCCTTGTGGATGAGCTGCAATGCGCGGGTCACGCCGGCTTCGCCGTAGGCGCCCAGGCCATAGACCATGGCGCGGCCGATCATGGTGCCGCGCGCGCCCAGGGCCCAGGCCTTGAGCACGTCCTGGCCGGAGCGGATGCCGCCGTCCATCCACACCTCGATCTGCGACCCCACCTCGGCCACGATGGCGGGCAGCGCGGCGATCGACGAAGGTGCGCCGTCCAGCTGACGGCCGCCGTGGTTGCTGACCACGATGGCGTCGGCGCCAGCGGCCACGGCCAGGCGCGCGTCCTCGGCATCCATGATGCCCTTCAGGATCAGCTTGCCGCCCCACTGTTCCTTGACCCAGGCGACGTCGGCCCACGACAGGCGCGGGTCGAACTGCTCGTTGGTCCAGGCCGAGAGCGAACGCATGTCGGTCACGCCCTTGACGTGGCCCACCAGGTTCCGGAAGGTGTGGCGGCGCGTGCCGGCCATGCCCAGGCACCAGTGCGGCTTGGTCATCAGGTTGACGATGTTCTTGAGCGTGGGGCGCGGTGGCGCCGACAGGCCGTTCTTGATGTCTTTGTGCCGCTGGCCGATCACCTGCAGGTCGAGCGTGAGCACCAGCGCGCTGCACTTGGCGGCGCGGGCGCGCTGGATCATGCGGGCCATGGCGTCGCGGTCGCGCATCATGTAGAGCTGGAACCAGAAGGGCGCGCTGGTGTGCTCGGCGATGTCCTCGATCGAGCAGATGCTCATGGTGGACAGCGTGAACGGAATGCCGAACTTCTCGGCAGCGCGCGCGGCGTGGATCTCGCCGTCGGCATGCTGCATGCCCGTGAGGCCCACGGGCGCGATGGCCACCGGCATGCGGGCCGGCGTGCCGACCATGCTCACGGCGGTGCTGCGGCCGTCCATGTTCACCGCCACGCGCTGGCGCAGCTTGATGCGCTGGAAGTCCTCGGAGTTGGCGCGGTAGGTGCCTTCGGTCCAGGAGCCCGAGTCGGCATAGTCGTAAAACATGCGCGGCACGCGGCGCTCGGCCACGGTGCGCAGGTCTTCGATGGTGGTGATTTTGGAAAGGTCAGGCACGGGAAAAATCTCCGAAAAGAGGCGGGCAATCGATGGACGATCGTAGCCCGCACCCGTGCGGCGGTGCGTGAAGGCTTTTGCCCGGCGCGTGAAATTTCTGCAGCCGGCACCGTGGGGCGGCCCTGCCGCAGCCTCAGCGGCGGCGCGCCAGCGCCACGCCCGCGATGGCCAATACGAAGCCCAGCAGCTGCACGGGCGAGAGCCTCTCGCCGAAGATCAGCCACGCCTGCAGGGCCGACAAGGGCGGCACACCCAGCAGCAGCGCGGTGGTGCGCGTGGCTTCGCCGCGGCGCATGAGCCAGATCAGCAGCGTGGCGCCGCCGATGGACAGCACCAGCACCGAATAGGCCAGATAGCCCCAGAGCAGCGGTGCATGGTCCCAGCGCGGCTCGCCCAGCCACAGCGCCATGGGCAGCAACGCCAGCACGGCGCCCAGATTCTGCAGCGCGCCGGCACTGCGCAGATCGCCCGCAGCCCAGGGCGACTTCTGCACCATCGAGCCGAGCGTGAGTGCCAGGATGCCGCCCGCGCCCACCAGCACCACGGGCAGCGAGAGGCCTGCCGCGCTGGTGTCCTGCAGGCGCGGCAGCAGCACCAGCGTCACCCCGCTGAAGCCCAGCGCCAGCCCCCACCAGGTGGCGCGCGACAGGCGCTTGCCCAGCACCGCGACAGCGATCAGCGCCGTGAGCAGCGGCTGCAGCGAACCGATGAGCGCCATGACGCCGGCCGGCAGCCCTTGTGCCATGGCCCACCAGCTGGGGCCCACGTAGAGCCCGTTCATCAGCGCACCGGCCAGCAGCTGCATGCCGATGCGCTTGGGGCCGCGCGGCCACGCCACGCGCGCCCACAGCGCCACGGCGATGAACACCAGCGCCACGCAGCCAAAGCGCATCGACAGGAACCAGAACGGATCGGCATGCGGTGCCACGCCGCGCCCCACCAGGAAACCGGTGGACCAGATGAACACGAAGAGCAGGGGAGCGGCGGTATGCATGAACAGAAAAGCGGCGCGGCGCGAAGCAAGGCGCAGGGGCGAGGATGAGACGGGGCTGCGGCAGCGCGTGCGGGCCAGCCCCGCCAGCGGGGCATGGAGTGTAGGCTGCGCGGCGGCAGCTCGGCGTCTCAGCGACGACTCTCCCGCACGCCTGCCCCGCGCACCTCGATCTGCACCTGGTCGAGCACCGCTCCGCGCGCGTCGAGCAGCTCCACCCGGTGCCTGCCCGGCCACGGCAGCCAGCCCCACTGCGTGCCCCGCCCCTGCACCTTGCCGTCGATGCGCCAGCGCAGCGGGCCGGCGCCGGCACCCACGTCGTTCGCTGCGAAGCGCAGGCGCTGGTGGTCCGGCGGAATGTCGGGGTCAAGCGCGATGATGGTGCCCGGCGCCGGCGCCAGGATGCGCGGGCGCGGCGCCTGCGGCTCCCCGCCGTCGCCGCCGGCCGCTGCAGCCCCGGGAGCGCGGCCTTGCGTGCCGGAAGCGGCTGCAGCGCGCACGGCTGGTTCGCCTTCCGCTATTGAATCGATAGCAAACTGGCTTTGCTGGGTGCCCGCCAGAAACCATTCCTGCCGGGCACTTTCCAGCGGTGTGCCGCCTGCGCCCGGCTGTGGACCGTAGCGCACTGCCGCCTGCACCAGGCCCGCGGGCGGCTTGGGCGCGCGGCTGGGCGAGGCACGGTGCAGCCAGCCCATCACCTCGGCCCAGATGGGCGCGGCGCCGCTGGTGCCGCTCACCTCGTGCATGGGCGCGCCGCTGGCGTTGCCCACCCACACGCCCACGGTGTAGCGCTGCGACCAGCCGATGGCCCAGTTGTCGCGCATGTCCTTGCTGGTGCCGGTCTTGACCGCCGTCCAGAAGCGCGTGCCCAGCACGCTGTCGGTGCCGAAGGTGCGGGTGCGGGCGTTGGCGTCGGAGAGGATGTCGCCCACGATGAAGGCGGCGCGCGCATCCAGCGCCTGCACGGGTGCCGGCGCGGCCGGCTCGCCGGGGGCGCGCGGCAGCCAGCGCACCGGGCTGTAGCGCCCGCCCTGGGCCAGGGCGCGGTAGGCATTGGCCAGCTGCAGCAGCGGCACCTCGGCACTGCCCAGCGCCAGGCTGTAGCCGTAGTAGCCGCCCGATTCGCGCAGCGGCAGGCCCAGCGCCCGCAGCTGGGCGAAGAAGGCATCGGGCGTGACCATGACCAGCGTGCGCACGGCCGGCACGTTCAGGGAGGCGGCCAGCGCCGTGCGTGCCGACACCCAGCCCTTGAAGCGCCGGTCGTAGTTCTGCGGAATGTAGAGGCCGCCCGCCGTGGGGATGTGGGCCGGCGCGTCATCGACCAGCGATGCGGCCGTGAGCCGCCGCTCGGCAATGGCCTCGCCATAGAGAAAGGGCTTGAGCGTGGAGCCGGGCTGGCGCAGCGCGAGCACACCGTCCACCTCGCCCGCGCGGCTGAGCGTGCCCGACGAGCCCACCCAGGCCAGCACCTCGCCGCTGGCGTTGTCCAGCACGACGATGGCGCCGTCCTCCACATTGCGGCCGCGCAGCTCGCGCAGGTGCTGCGTGAGCGACTGCAGGGCCATGCGCTGCAGCGGCGCGCTGAGCGTGGTGGCCACGCGTTCGGGGGGCGGGCCGGCGGCGGCATCGCCACTGCCCTGGCCGCGCAGCGCCTGACGGGCGAAATGCGGCGCGATGCCTTCGCTCGCATCGAAGGCGCGGCGCTGCAGTGCGGCGGTGGTGAAGAGGTCCAGCGCATCGCATTCGGCGGCAGCGCCGCCCTCGTCCCCACCCTTGCCGCTGCCCTGGCGCGGCTGCATGGCCTGCAGCACGCCGCAGGCGCGCTGCGCCACCAGTGCGGCTCGGGCATTGGGCGCGCGCACCAGCGCGGCGGCCACCGCCGCCTCGCGCAGATCGAGCCCGTGCGGCGCCTTGCCAAAGAGCGTGCGAGAAAGCGCGTCGATGCCGACGATCTCGCCGCGGAATGGCACCAGGTTCAGGTAGGCCTCCAGGATCTGGTCCTTGCGCCAGCGCCGGTCCAGCACCTGGGCCGCCACGGCCTGGCCGAGCTTCTGCGCCGCGCTGCGCCCGCCCGGTCCCTGGCGCCAGTCGCCGTCCAGCAGGCCGGCCAGCTGCATGGTGATGGTGCTGGCGCCGCGCGTGCGCTGGTTCCAGAGGTTGCCCCAGGCGGCAGCGGAAACGGCCGCCCAGTCCACTCCGCTGTGTTCGTAGAAGCGCTTGTCCTCGCTCAGCACCAGGGCCGTGCGCAGCGCGGGCGACACGTCCGCGAGCGGCACCCACTGTCCGCGCCGCACGGTGGCGTCGGTGCGCACGCGCTGCAGCACCTCGCCCTCGCGCGAGAGCACCAGGGTGTCGGAGGAACGGAAGTCCGCGCGCACCTCGGCAGGCGTGGGCAGAGCCAGCGCGGACGGAGGGCCGAATGCCAGCAGCGCCACGGCCAAAGCGCCGATCCCGCTGCACCGCATTGCAGCGTGCCGCACCAGGCCATAGGAACGATGGAGCAGTTCGGAGCAGTTCATGGGGTTTGCAGGCTATCACCCCCGGAACCCGCCACCGCTGATGCGTTGGCGCGTCGGGGCCATAGCGGTCCGGCGAAACCGCCCACCGGCCGGGGCGCGGCTCGCCGTCCTGCGCGCTGCGGCCTGCAGCCGCGCCGCCGGCAAAGGAACGCGGCAGTCCGCAGACGTGTCAGCGCGTGGAAGCCTCCACCTTCATGCGGGCGTTGGGGGTCTCGCCGAACATCTCTGGGGCGTACATCGCCTCGACACGGCTGGGCGGCAGGGCAAAGTCGCCCACATTGTTGAGCCGCACGGTGTACTGCACGCTGGCCGTGCCCTTGGGCAGGTACTCGTAGTAGCTGCGGAAGGCCTCGAAGCTGCGTTCCTCGAAGGCCGTCCACGCGCCGCCCGAGCGCTTCTCGCCCTGCGTGGAGATCTCGGAATCACGGCCCAGCCCGCTGCCCAGGATGGTCGCGCCGCCCGGGACGGGATCGGTCAGCGCCACCCAGGTCATGTCGGCGCTGGAGGTGACCTCCAGCGTCACGCGCAGCACGTCGCCGCGCGTGTACTTGCCGGGTACGGCCTGCTCGACCGGGGTGATGGTCTTCTTGAGCGTGTAGCCCGCCGAGAACGGCGCCTTGAGCGCGATGGCGGCCACCGACTGCACCGTGAGCCAGGGCTTGCCCGTGCCCTGCTGCGTGACGGTGAGCGGCTGCTTGCCGGCCTTGTCGGGCCAGGGCAGGAACATGCCGTTGTTCTTCAGGTTGCCGGGCGCTGCGGGCGCGCCGAACCAGGTGGTCTGGTGGGCCGCGCCGGCATCGCCTGCGGCCTGCTGGCGCTCCACCTTGGCCCAGTCCACGCTGGCGGTGGCCGCGCCCAGCGCAGCGCGGGTGCTGCCAGCCACGGGCACGGCTTCGAACCGGGCGCTGAACTTCTCCAGCGCCAGGCCGCCCCAAAGATTGGCGGTGGTGGTGTGCCAGGCGCCGTTCTGCTGGCGGGCGATGAAGCCGTTCGCCAGCCGGCCCATGTCGTCCTTCCAGGCCGGGTCGTCCATCACGGCCAGCATCAGGCGGGCGGTGTTGACGTCGCCGTTCTGCATCAGCCACCACCAGTAGTCGTCCTGCTCGGTGGTGAAGAGCACCTTGGTGCCCTGGTAGGAGAGCCGGCCCTTGAGCACCTGCGTGGCCTCGGCCAGGCGCTGCTCGCGCTGGGGCACGTCCTGCACGCGCTTCAGGATGTTCAGCCAGTCGATCACCGCATGAGTGGGCCACTGGTTGGGCGCGATGGCGATGCTGCCCAGCATGCGGCCGCTGGCGCGGCCGTAGCGCGAAAGCGCCTCGATGGCGGCGAGCTTGCGCACGTCCAAGTCCTTGCGCGGGCTCCAGAAGTCGCGCTGGATGCGGCCTTCGACGAAGGCCGTGAGGCCGCGCTCCATGGCGGCGAGCGATTCATCGGGCAGCTTGAACTCGGGGTGCATCGCGGCGGCCTCGTGCGTGGCGGCCAGCAGGTAGGCGGTGAGCGTGTCGCTGCCCCGGTCGGCACTGCCAGCCTGCGGCGGGAAGTAGCTGGCGAGGCCGTCCGCATCGAGGTAGGAGGGCAGCTGCGCGGCCACGGTCTGCCAGAGCTTGCCGTCGCGCAGGCCCACGGCCTTGCTGGTCTTTTGCTCCAGGCAGACGAAGGGGTAGTTGGCGAACCAGTCGCGCACGCCGGGCAGGCCTTCGGCCAGCGTCGGCACCAGCGACAGCTTCAGGCCGCCGCGCTTGGCGCCGGTGGCGGGCAACGCGTCGGCGGGCGGGGCCACGTCCATGGAGAAGCTGCCGTCCAGTTGCACCAGGGTGGCCTGCTGCACCGTGAGCGGCACGGCCGGGATGATGCGCTGGCTGGCCTTGAGCGCGTCGCGGGCGCTGCCCAGGGTGTCGCGCGCCTCGATCTCCCAGATCAGCGCCTGGGCCCGCGTCTGGCCCAGCTGCGCGGGCGCGGTGACGTTCCAGGCCACTTCGCGCGATTCGCCGGCCGGGATGTCCACGGTCTGCGGCTCCAGGCCCAGCAGCGTGGCGCGCGGCGCCACCTGCACCTTCATGGCCTTCTGCGTGGTGTTGCGCAGCGTGACCTGGGCGCGGAACTGGTCGTCCTCGCGCACCAGCGGCGGCAGGCCGCTGATGATCTGCAGGTCCTGCGTGGCGCGGATGCTGGCGGTGCCGGTGCCGAAGAGGCCCGTGCCGGCATCGGCCACGGCGACGATCCTGAAGGTGGTGAGCGCGTCGTTGAGCGGCACCGTGAGCCTGGCCTGGCCGTTGGCGTCGAGCTGCACGGCGGGCTTCCAGAGCAGCAGCGTGTCCAGCAGCTCGCGCGTCTGCGCGCGGCCCCCGCCGCCGCCGGCGGGCACGGCCTTCTTGCCGTAGTGGCGGCGGCCGATGATCTCCATCTGCGCGGTGGAGGTCTCCACACCCCAGGGCCGGCGCTGCAGCATGGCGTCCAGCAGGTTCCAGCTGGTGTTGGGCATGAGTTCCAGCAGGGCCTGATCGACGGCGGCCACGGCCACCTCGGCGTTGGCCGCGGGCTTGCCGCCCGGCAAGGTGGCGGTGATGGTGACCTGTGCCTGGCCGCGCACGGCGTAGCTTGTCCGGTCGGTGGCGACCTTCACGTCGATGCGGTGGGCCTGCGCGCCGACCTTGATCTCGGCCATGCCCAGCCGGTAGGCGGGCTTGGACAGATCGACCATGGACGTAGGCGCCACGTATTCCTTGCCCTCGTACCAGAAGGCGTTCCACCATTCGCGCGGCGCCTTGAAGCCCCAGGTGAAGAAGCTGTACCAGGGCACCTCGCGCAGCCGCCCGCGCAGGGCCAGCACGCTCACATAGACGTTGGGGCCCCAGCCCTCTTCGACCTTGATCTGCACCGTCGGGTCCTGTCCGTTGAGCTGCACCACGCGGGTGCTCAGGATGCCTTCGCGCTCCACCGCCACCAGCGCCGTGGCGTGGCGGAAGGGCATGCGCACCTGCAGGCGGGCGATCTCGCCGGGCTGGTAGCTCTTCTTTTCGGGCAGCACGTCGATGCGGTCGTGGTCCTCGCCGCCGAACCACAGCTCGCCCTGTTTGGTGACCCAGACGGACGATGCCGCCTGCGCCTCGTTGCCGTCCTTGTCGCGCGCGGTGGCCACCAGCTCGACCTCGCCGGCCTCGTCCAGACGGGCGTCGCACAGCAGCAGGCCACGGCTGTCGGTCTGGCCCGAGCAGACCGTGCCCAGGTCCTTGGTCTCGGTCTTGTTGTCGTAGCTGTAGAAGCCGCCCACCATGCGCTTGCGGCTGCTGGTGGTGATGCGGGCGATGGCCTTGACGGTCATGGGCACGCCTTCGCGGGCGCGGCCGTCGATGCCCAGGGCCAGCGCCTGAAAGCGGATCTTCTGCGCGGCCGACACCCAGCCTTCGGTCTTGATGCCGGCCACCACGCCGGCGGGCCAGAGGGTCTGCACGCTGCGCAGGGTCTGCACCTCGCCGTTGGGGTCGGCGTAGGTGGCCTCCAGCACCATCTCCTGCGGCTGGCGGGCCTGGGGCACGTCGTCGATGGTGAGTTTGCCCGCGCCGTTGCGGTCCAGCGTGAGCGCGCGCTTGTCGGCGATCACGCGCGTGTCCTCGCTCGCGGCGGCCTCTTGCTCGCCGTCGCCTGCGCCGGCGGTGCTGCCGGCCGCGGCCTCCTGGGCCGGGCGCGGCGGGGTGAAACTGAAGGCATCGTAGTCGGGGTACTGCAGCGACTTGCCGCGCACCATGGCCGACACGCGCACCGGCAGGTTGGCCGCGCCACCGCCCGCAACGTAGTTGATCTGCACCTCGGTGGGCACCGAGCGCGCGCGCACCAGCGGCTTCTTGTCGATGGGCGCAATGCGGCCTTCGAGCACCGGCAGGCGGAATTCCTCCACCCGGAATTCGCCCGAGGTAAAGCTGCGGCCGTTCTCCCCGCCACCGCGCAGCTCGACGCTATAGACGCCCAGCTTGGCGGCGGGCGGCACTGCGAAGGTGTTCTCGGCGCTCAGGCCGCCGGTGGCGGTCTTGCGCCAGGCGAGCGGCTGGGTGTATTGCTGGCCGCTGCCCACGTGGGTGATGACCAGCGTGGCAGGCTCGATCTTCGGCAGGCCGAAGCCCTGGCGGGTCTCGCTGCGCAGCAGGTGCTTCATCGACACCGTCTCGCCGGCGCGCACCAAGGTGCGGTCGAAGAGAGTGTGCGCCACCTCGTCGGGCTGCGGGCTGCTGCTGGTGGGCACGTTAAAGCGCCAGGGCTCGATGCCGCGCTGCCAGTCGCTCCAGGTGAAGGCCATGTCAGGCACGCCGTCGGCCCCCTGGACGCGGGCGCTGACGAAGTAGGCCTGGTTCCAGTCACCCCGGTCCTGGCAGGTCGGCGCCTGCGGCGAGAGGCCTTCGAAATGCGCCACGCCGTCGGCATGGGTGGTGGCCGTAGCCAGCACGCGCCCGTCGCAGGCCGACACGCGCACCTGCGCGCCGGGCACGACCTGGCCCTTGTCCAGCGTGGTCACCCAGGCGGCGGCGTTCTCGCGCCCGAGCTTGAAATGCACGGCCAGGTTGGTCACCAGGGCCGAGGTGCGCACGTACATCGTGCGGCTCGCGCCGTAGCGCTCATCGAGCAGCGACTGGCCCAGCAGGGGCGAGGCGATCTCCACCACATGGAAGCCAGGCGTGAGCGGAATGCCCACCACCTCGAAGGGACGCGGGTCGCCGTTCGCGGGCCGGGGCAGGTCCAGCGCCTTCACGCCGGGCAGGCCGCCCAGCAGCGACAGCATGCGGGTCTGCACCTCGCCGCGGCCCTGCTCCGGCAGCGCGGGGGGCAGCGCGCCCTTGACGTCGCGGCGCGCCTGGTCGCGGGCGATGCTGGGGCCGTCGTAGCGGCGCAGCTTGCGCATCCAGGCGATGATGTCCGCGTCGTTGTCGGCCTGCAGCGTAGTCACCTGGCCCTTGGCCGGTTCCTGGCCCGGCTGCAAGCCCTGCACGCGCAGCGCGGCCTCCACGTTGCGCAGCGTGACGGGCAGCAGCGCCGGGCCCTGCGGGCCTTCCGCGAAGCGCTCGACGATCCCGAAGGGCGAGGCCGCGAACTTGGCCAGCGGCGGCATGGCGCCCACGGCCACCGGCAGCGGGAAGCTCGCCGCATTGGCCAGCGTGCGGCCCGAGGCGTCCTTGAAATCGGCGGGCAGCTGCAGCATGTACTTGCCGCCGGCCGCGAAAGGCGGCGCGAACGAAAGCCGCGTCACCACCGAATCGGCATCGCCTTCCTGCTCGATGCGGGGCTTGAGCGTCTCGCTGCCGGACTTGAGGCGAATGCCCTCGGCCAGCTTGCGCGGCACGGGCGCGTTGAACGACAGGCGCAGCGGGCGGATGGGCAGGCAGGCGGCCTGGGCGTTCTCGCGCTCGCAGGCGAAGTCGGCCGCGAAGGGCTCGCGCACCTTGTAGGTGTAGCGTTTTTCCCCCGTGCTGGCCACGCCGCTGGGCGTGGCCACCCCCGCCCCATACACCAGCTGCACCTGCGAGCCCGAGCTGAGCCGCCGGTTGCAGGCCAGCGTGGCGTAACGCAGCGGCTCCTTGGCGGCGGCTTTTTCCAGGCCCTGCGACTGCAGCAGCGCCTGGCGATCGCGGCCCTCGATGGCACGCACCGGAATGCGTTCGCCCACGCCGTCGGCCACGCACCAGACATGGGCCAGCAGGCTGGCCTGCGTGGCCGGGCCACTCAGCCGCAGCAGGAAGAACTGCTCTTCGTCGATCGGCTGGTAGGTGCCCGGCTGCACGCTCTGCACGAACGGCCCTCCGCTATTGAATTGGTAGCTTCTCGCCCCCGTCAATGGCGCGCCAGCGGCCGATTTGAAGCCCGACATCGGGCTGACCGTGCAGCGCACGCCGGGCGGCAGGTCGCCGGCGAAGTCATAGACCCACTCGCGGTCGCTGGTCCAGCGGGCCGTGCCCTGGCGGGCCGCGCCCTCGCTGCAATCCACGGTGAACGGCGCAGGCGCCTTCGGGTCGCCGAAGGCCACGGCCGGGCCGTCGAACTTGGCCACCACCTGCCGCACGCGGGCTACCTCGCCCTGCGGCGACAGGCTGGCCACCGTGAGCGCCTGCGCCCCGCCGGCCAGCGCGGTCAGGAACAGGGCCATCCGCAGGCGGCGCAGGGGGTATGGGGAGGCGGTCTGGGCTGTCGTCATGGTCGGTCGGCGGTGGACTGGGGCAAGGCGAAGGGCGCCACGAAGGCAGGAGTGCCGCGAGCGTAGCCCATGGCGCGCCTGCGGCACACCCTCCGATCGGGGCAGTTGTCAACGACCTACAACGGGCCTGCGGCGGCCGTGCCACCATGGCGCACCGCCGGCCATGCACCCCGCACTCCGCACCCGGCCCTCACAGCCCATGCCGCCACCTCCGCCCGCCTCCGCCCCCTCCCAGCGCCGCTGGGAGATCGACGCCGTGCGCGGCCTGATGCTGGTGCTGATGACGGTCACCCATCTGCCCACGCGCATTTCGCTGCCGCTGGGGCAGCCCTTCGGATACGTCTCGGCGGCCGAAGGCTTCGTGCTGCTGTCGGCCTACATGGCCGGCCTGGTCTATGGGCGCGTGGCCTTCCGCAAGGGCGTGCCGCAGATGCGCCGTGCCTTCTGGCGCCGGGCGCTCACGATCTACGGCTGCCAGGCGGCGGCGCTGCTCTTTCTCTTCACCGTGATCACCGTCATCGGCATCGACGAACCGGCCATCAAGGGCCTGCTGGCCTTCTACTTCGCCCGGCCGGTGGATGCGCTCGTGGGCGGGCTGCTGCTGGTGCACGAGCCGCCGCTGCTGGACATCCTTCCGCTCTACGTGCTGTTCATGCTGCTCAGCCCCTGGGTATTGGCCTTCGCGCTGCGGCGCGGCTGGGTGCCGGTCATGGCCGTGAGCGTGCTGCTCTGGGTGCTGGCGCAGTTCGGCTTCGCGCAATGGTCCTACGGGCATTTCGCGCACGTGCTGCCGGTGTCGGTGCCGTTCACCGAAACCGGCTCCTTCGTCATGGGCGCCTGGCAGTTCCTCTGGGTGATGGGCCTCTGGATGGGCGCGAGCCGCAACGACCCGCAGGCGCCGCCCTTCGCATTCCCGCGCTGGACACTCTGGGCGGCGGGCGCCATCGCCCTCACCGGCTTCGTCTGGCGGCACGCCGTGGGACAGACGCCCTTTCCGCACATGCCGCAATGGAACGTGCTGCAGGACAAATGGCTGCTGGCGCCGCTGCGGCTGATCGACCTTTTCGCGCTTACGGTGCTGGCGATCCGCTTCGGGCCGCCGCTGCTCGCGCGCCTGCCCCGCATGCGCTGGCTGGAGACGCTGGGCTCGGCGTCGCTCGCCGTGTTCTGCGCGCATCTGGTCGTGGTGCTGCTCGTGCTGGGCCTGTTCGGCGCCCACTACGAGCGCCCCTGGCCGCTGGACATCGCCCTGCTCGCGGCCTGCTTCGGCACCCTTTACGCTGTGGCGCGCATCACGCTCTGGCTGGACCGGCAGCCCGGCGACGACGGCGATGCCCTGGCGCCGCCCGTGCCCTATGCGGAAAAGCCGCCGCCTCTGACCCACGACGACATGGCGCTGCCGCTGCAGAGCGAAACGTTGGCCCCCATCGCCAAGCCCCTGTGAGGGTGCGCTCGGGCGGCTAGCGCCCGCGGCCGGCCTGCGCCACCGGCGTGAGGGCCGGAGCGGGAGCAACTGCTGCGGCCTGCTGCACGGCGTCGCCCGCAGGGCGACCCACCTTCAGGTGCGGCGCGATCACCGCCTGCCACAGGTCGTAGCCGGCTTCGTTCATGTGCAGGCGATCGGGCCCATACAGTTCGGCGCGCGGCTGGCCATCGGCGCCCAGCATGGGCGTGAAGATGTCGATGTAGTCGCTGTTGGGCACGCCCCGCACATAGCCGGCCAGCAGGGCATTGGCCTCGCGAACCTGCGGCAGCAGCGCGCTGCGCAGCGGGCTGGGCTTGATCGAGACATAGCTGATGCGGGTGTCAGGCAGCGCGTTGCGCACGGCGGCCACGAAGGCGCGGAAGCTCTCCAGCACCTGGTCCGGGCTGCGGCCTTCGGCCAGGTCGTTGTCGCCCGCGTACACAACCACGTGGCGCGGGCGGTACTGCACCACCAGCCGTCGCGCCAGGCCGTTGCAGTCGGCCATAGTGGAGCCGCCGAAACCCCGGTTGATGACCACGGGCTGATCGCGAAAGTCCTGGCGCAGGTCGGTCCACAGCCGGATGGTGGAGCTGCCCACGAACAGCACGCCGCCGGGCTCGGGCGCCCGCTCGCGGTCGGCGGCGGCGAAGGCGTCCAGGCTGGACTGCCAGCGCGCATAGGCGGGCGGCAACGATTCCTGTGCCACGCCAGCGGGCGCAGAAGGGGCGGCGGCCACGGCCATGCCGGCCAGCGCCCCCAGACTGAGGGCGACGGCGCAGCGGGCGCAGAAGGGGCGGACGAGGAACATGGGCGTTTTCCCGGTGGCAGGCGGCGTGGAAGGCAGTGCGAGGAATGCGAGGCCGGAAGATTCCCGCGCAGATACACTTTTTACAACTCCCGCCGCACTCCTGCAAGCGCGTTACCGCCGGTGCTGCCCGCAGCGGGGCCTGTGCGGCAGCCCCGCGCCCCGGATCAGCCCAGCCGTGCGCGGTGGCGCGCCAGCTGCGCGCGCACCTGGCCCGGCGCGGTACCGCCCAGGGTGTTGCGGGCATTGAGCGAGCCGCGCAGGCTCAGCGCGTCGAACACGTCCTTCTCGATCGCCGGGTGGAAGCCCTGCAGCACCGCCAGCGGCAGCTCCGAGAGATCCACGCCGTGGGAGGTGGCCGCCTTCACGGCGTGGGCCACGGTCTCGTGCGCGTCGCGGAAGGGCAGGCCCTTCTTGACGAGGTAATCGGCCAGGTCGGTGGCGGTGGCATAGCCCTTCTTGGCAGCCTGCTCCATGGCTTCGGGGTTGACGGTGATGCCGCCTTCCTTGCGGCCGGTGGCCGGATCCAGCTGGCCGCCCACCATCTCGGCGAAGATGCGCAGCGTGTCCTTGAGCGTATCGACGGTGTCGAACAGGGGCTCCTTGTCTTCCTGGTTGTCCTTGTTGTAGGCCAGGGGCTGGCCCTTCATCAGCGTGATGAGGCCCATGAGGTGGCCGACCACGCGGCCGGTCTTGCCGCGTGCCAGCTCGGGCACGTCGGGGTTCTTCTTCTGCGGCATGATCGACGAGCCGGTGGTGAAGCGGTCGGCGATCCTGATGAAGCCGAAGTTCTGGCTCATCCAGATGATGAGTTCTTCGCTCAGGCGGCTCACGTGCACCATGCACAGGCTCGCGGCGGCGGTGAATTCGATGGCGAAGTCGCGGTCGCTCACCGCGTCCAGGCTGTTCTGGCAGACGCCGTCCATGCCCAGCGTGCGGGCCACGCGCTCGCGGTCCAGCGGGTAGGTGGTGCCGGCGAGAGCCGCGCTGCCCAGCGGCAGCACGTTCACGCGGCGGCGCACGTCGTGCATGCGCTCGGCATCGCGGGCGAACATCTCCACATAGGCCAGCATGTGGTGGGCGAAGCTCACCGGCTGGGCCACCTGCAGGTGGGTGAAGCCGGGCAGGATCACGTCCACGTTGCGCTCGGCCACATCGACCAGCGAGCCCTGCAGTTCCTTGAGCAGATCGGAGATCAGGTCGATTTCGCCGCGCAGCCAGAGGCGCACGTCGGTGGCCACCTGGTCGTTGCGGCTGCGGCCCGTGTGCAGGCGCTTGCCGGCGTCGCCCACCAGCTGGGTCAGGCGGGCCTCGATGTTCAGGTGGACGTCTTCGAGGTCGAGCTTCCATTCGAAGGCGCCGGATTCGATCTCCTGCGTGATCTGCGCCATGCCGCGCTCGATGGATGCGTGGTCTTGAGCGCTGATGATGCCCTGCGCGGCCAGCATGCCGGCGTGGGCCAGGCTGCCGGCGATGTCGGCCTGCCAGAGGCGCTTGTCGAAGAACACGCTCGACGTGTAGCGCTTGACCAGGTCGCTCATGGGCTCGGAGAACAGCGCCGACCAGGCCTGGGCCTTGGTGTCGAGCTGGTTGTGGGACGGGGCGGACGCTGGGCTGGAGGCGGGGCTGGAAGACATGGAGGGCAATAATCCGGTGGTTCGGACACCCGGAACGCCCGGATGCCGCAATGCAGGAGACGCAAATTTTATCGACCCCGCCCGCACCGCCGGCCAAGCGCCCCCCAGCCAACGCTCCGCGCGCTCCTCTGGGCCGTGCGCTGGTGTTTGACGCCTGCCATGTGGGCGTGATCCTGCGCGCCGTGCTGTTCGTCGAAGCGGTGCTGGGCGTGGGCGCCATGTTCGGCGCCATGACGCCGCTGGAATGGCTGGTACGCCTGTCCCTGCTGACGGGCGGCGCGCTGCCGGCCACGCTGGCCTGGCTGGTCACGGCCTGCAGCCTGAAGCGGGTGCTGGAGCAGCTGCATGTGGGCCTGCAATATGCCGCCGGCGTGCTGCTGGGCGCGGTCTCGGGGCTCTACGCCTGCGGCACGCTGGCGCTGGTGGGCGCGGCGCAGGAGCCGCCCTGGCTGGCCAGCGCGGCCAGCGGCGCGCTGCTCTCGGCCGCGCTGGTGGCGGCGCTGGTGCTGCGCGCCAGGGGTCGCACGCCGGCGGCCACCGCCGCGCGCCTGTCCGAGCTGCAGTCACGCATCCGGCCGCACTTTCTCTTCAACACCCTCAACAGCGCCATCGCCCTGGTGCGGGCCGAACCCGCGCGGGCCGAGACGCTGCTCGAAGACCTGAGCGACCTCTTCCGCCACGCCTTGGTGGACCAGGGCGAGGCCGTGACCCTGGCCGAGGAGATCGCCCTCGCCCGCCGCTACCTGGACATCGAGCAGGTCCGCTTCGGCGGCCGGCTGCAGGTGCATTGGTCGCTGGATGCGCGCGCCGGCAGCGCCCCGCTGCCCAGCCTGCTGCTGCAGCCGCTGGTGGAGAACGCCGTCAAGCACGGCGTGGAGCCCGACCCGGACGGCGGCAGCGTCCACATCCGCACCGAGCTGCGCGGCAGCCGGGTGCTGGTGGTCATCACCAACAGCCTGCCCGCAGCCAGCCCCAAACCGGCACCGCACGGCCACGGCATCGCGCTGGCCAACGTGCGCGACCGGCTCAGGCTGCTGCACGACGTGCAGTGCGATTTCAGCGCCGGCCCGCACAATGGGGGCCACTACCAGGTGCGCATCAGCCTGCCCCCGCACGACTGAGGCCGCCAACGAAGCAAGACGCCGCGAGTGGCCCAGGCGCCACCGGCCGACGAACCGACGCCCATGCCCTCCTCCGCCCTGCACATCCTCATCGTCGACGACGAAGCCCTGGCCCGCAGCCGCCTGCGCACCCTGCTGGGCGATTGCGAGGAACGCCACGCGATCTCTGAGGCTGCGCACGCCGCCGACGCGCTGGCCCTGGTGCGCTCCCACGCCGGGACCCGACCGGTGGATGCGGTGCTCCTGGACATCCGCATGCCCGGGCAGGACGGTCTGAGCCTGGCCCACAGCCTGCGCATGATTGCGCAGCCGCCGGCCATCGTGTTCGTGACCGCCCACGCCGACCATGCGGTCAGCGCCTTCGAGCTGGACGCGGTGGACTATCTGACCAAGCCGGTGCGACTGGAGCGGCTGCGGCAGGCATTGGCCAAGGTGCAGCGCCAGGCCCGCCAGGGCCGCGCGGCGGCTCCACCGCCCCCCAGCGGGCAGGCGCTGGTGATCCAGGACCGGGGCCGCACCGAGCGCGTGCCACTGGCCGACGTGCTTTATCTGAAATCGGAACAGAAGTACGTGACGGTGCGCACAGGCAGCCGCAGCTACATCCTCGACGCCTCGCTCGCCGAGCTGGAGGCGCGCTACCCGGAATACTTCCTGCGCGTGCACCGCAGCACGCTCGTAGCCCGCCGCGCCATGCGCGCGCTGGAAAAGCACTACGACGCGGAGGAAGGCGAAGGCTGGGCCCTGCGCCTGCACGGGCTGGCCGAGCTGGTGGCTGTGTCGCGCCGTCAGGTGGCTGCCGTGCGCGAGGTGCTGGCGGGCTGACGGCGCCCCGGCATGCGCCAGAACCCGAACGTTTTTGACCACCAGCGCGCATTCCAACTAGGCTGGCAGCTATATTTTCAATAGCATTCCAATACAGGGGACGGATACGGGGCCGCCGGCCGTCCTGCCGCCGCTCTGCATGTCAATGCGCGTGCGCGATGCGGCTCACCACGGTCACCACCATCACGCCGGCCGCCAGCCAGGCGATCTGGGCCAGCGTGTGGCGGGCGCCGGTCTGCTTTTGCAGCTGCGGGATCAGGTCAGCCAGCGCGACATAGACGAAGCTGCTGGAAGCGATGACGAGGAAATACGGCAGCCAGTCCTCGAAGCGACCCACCAGGTAATAGCCCAAGACGCCGCCCAGGCTGGTGACCGCGCCGGCCAGCGACACCTTCACCAGCGCAGCGCGGCGGTTGGCACTGCTCTGGCGCAGCACCACCAGATCGCCCATATGGTGGGGTACTTCATGCACCATCACCGACAGGGCCGCGACCAGCCCCAGCCGCAGGTCGGCCATGAAGGCGGACGCGATCAGGATGCCGTCGCCGAAGCAATGCAGGCTGTCGCCCGTCAGCACCGCCCAGCCGCCCGCGCGCTTGTCACCCGCATGGCTATGGCCGTGGCCGTGGCTATCTTCGTGGTCATGGTGATGGTCATGGTCATGGCCGTGCTCGTGCCCATGGTGCCAAAGCTCGGCCTTGTCCAGCAGGAAGAAGAACACCAGCCCCACCAGCAGCGTCGCGAAGAGATCGTGAGCGCCTGCTTCGCTCTCGAACGCCTCGGGCAGCAGGTGCATGAAGGCGGTGGCCAGCAAGGCTCCGGCCGCCAGGCTCAGCAGGTGCTGGGGCCCCACCCGGCCGTTCGTGCCCATGCCCGCCCGCATGAGCCAGGCGGCCACCCACACGCTGCCGATGCCGGCGGCCAGCGTGGCCAAAATGATTGCTACTAATGTCATAGCTGCCAGTTCTTTCTCTATGAGCCCTGAGGGCCGATATCAATTCCGAAAGCGCCATCTTGCAGGCGCAAAAAAAGCCCCGAAGGGCTTCGTGCAGCGGCAAGGCCGGGTGCCGGAGCGTCAGGCCACGCCGTGGGCCTTGAACCACGCAAGCATGCGTTTCCAGCCGTCCTCGGCCGCGTCCTTGCGATAGCTGGGCCGGTAGTCGGCATGGAAGGCATGAGGAGCCTCGCGGTACACCACGAACTCCGAAGCCTTCGCCGCTGCGGAACCGTCCCGCAGTGCGTTTTGCATCTTAGCAATCGTGTCAAGCGGTATGCCGCTGTCCTGTCCGCCATAAAGGCCCAGCACAGGCGCCTTGAGGCTGGACGCGACATCCACCGGGTGCCGGGGCGTGAGCGCGCCCGGCTGCCCCACCAGCCGTCCGTACCACGCCACGCCCGCCTTGACCGGGCCCTGCGCGGCATACAGCCAGACGATGCGCCCGCCCCAGCAAAAGCCCGTGATGGCCACTTTCTTCAGATGGCCTCCGTGGCGGCCGGCCCACTGGACGGTGGCGTCCAGGTCGGCCATCACCTGCGCGTCGGGCACCTTGGAGACCAGCTCGCTCTGCAGCTTGGCGATCTCGGTGTACTTCGACGGATCGCCCTGTCGGGCATAGAGCTCCGGCGCAATGGCCAGATAACCCGCGCGAGCCAGGCGCCGGCAGGTGTCTGCGATGTACTCATGCACGCCGAAGATCTCCTGGATCACCAGCACCACCGGCAGGCCGGTCTTGCCGGCCGGCGCCGCGCGGTAGGCCGGCACCTTGAAGCCGTCCACCTCGATCTCGACCTTGCCGGCCAGCAGCCCCTCAGCCGGCGTCTGGATGGCCGTCTGGGCCATCACCGGCATGGCCGCTGCCGCATAGCCCACGCCGAAGCCCGCGCCCAGCGCCACCCGCAAGGCGGTGCGGCGGCTGGCGCCGGCCTCGGTGGATTGGCCGGGCAAAAGCGCGTCGAAATCCTTCTTCAGATCGTCCTGCTGCATGAAATCGCTCCTGGTGCGGTGTAAACGGATAGCGGCCGCATGCGGGCTGGGCACTGCCGCAAGCGCCATGTCATGGGAAAGGCAACGGGGCCCTGCGCGCCCGAAGCCGGCCGGGCGTCAACGCCGCGCTCCAGTCTAGGGCCTGCCGCACAGCAACGCTTGCCGGACAAAACCCCCTTTGTTTCGGCCTGCGCCTACTTTCCGCCGCGCAGATGCCGATTAACCTCTTCAGACGCTTGCAGCGGCCGGAAGCGCCCACCCCGCCCCCGCACTGCGGCAAGGCGCTCGTCCAGGAAAGGCTCCCCCCGCATGTTGAACATTCTTCTCACCGGTTCGACCGGATTCGTCGGCCGCCATGTGGCGCGCCGGCTGCGTGACGACGGCCACCGCGTGGTGGCGGGTCTCTCGCCCCAGCGCCATGCCATCGGGGCGGACCAGTGCGCCATGGACTTCGCCCAAGACCTCTCCCCCGGCGACTGGCTTGCGCGCCTCAAAGGCATCGACGCGGTGGTGAACACCGTGGGCGTGCTGCGCGACAGCCCGCGCCGGCCTATCGACGCACTGCATCGCGACACGCCCCGCGCCCTGTTCGACGCCTGCCTGCAGGCGGGAGTGCGCCGAGTGGTACAGATCTCCGCCTTGGGGGTGGACGCTAGCGACACGCGCTACGCACGCACCAAGCGTGCCGCCGACGAACATCTGCTGGGCCTCAGCGCACGCATTGCGCCGGCCGGCGGCACGGCGCTCTCGGCCTGCGTGGTGCGGCCCAGCGTCGTGTTCGGCCGGGGGGGCGCCAGCAGCGCCCTCTTCATGAACCTCGCCCGCCTGCCAGTGGTGCTGTTGCCCAGGCCGGTGCTCAAGGCCCGCGTACAGCCCGTGGCGGTGCAGGACCTGGCCGATGCCGTGGCGGCGCTGCTGGGCCGCGAAGCGGGCCGCCAGGGGGTGATCGAATGCGCCGGCCCCGAATCGTTGCCGATGGGCGACCTCATCGCCAGCTTGCGCGCGCAATGCGGTCGCAGCGCCGCCCACGTGCTGCCGCTGCCCGAACCCTTGACGCGCCTGAGTGCCCGGCTGGGCGACCTGGTGCCTGCATCGCCCTGGTGCAGCGAGAGCCTGGCCATGCTGGGCAGCGACAACACCGCCGATGCCGCCACGCTTCATGCGCTCCTGGGCCGCCCGGGCGTGCATTACCGCGATCTGGTGGCACGGGCCTGGAACAACGCCTGAGTCGAGAGCCGGGCACGGCCGCCCGGACAGAGCCTGCAGCCCGTCAAGCCTGGGGGCGATGGTCCCGGTACGCCTCGCGCGCCAGCGCGTCGGCCAGCACCTGCGCCGCATCCAGCAACCCTGCGCCCGCGGCCGCCTCGTCGAGCGCCAGGGGAATCTCGGTGCAGCCCATCACGATCACATCGGCTTCGGCCGCATCGCGCAGCGCCTGCGCCACCTCGCTGAAGCACCGGCGCGCCAGCGCCATGTCCCCCGCTTTGACGCCGTCGTAGATGCCCTGCATGAGGCGCTCGCGCCCGGCTGCGTCCGGCTCCAGACAGTCGATGCCTGCCTGCTCCAGCGCCACCCGGTAGAGGCCGCTGCGGTAGGTGCCCTGCGTCGCCAGCAGGCCCACGCGCTGGCGGCCCTGTGCGCGCAGCAAGGCTGCCACCTCCCGCGGCATGTGCAGCAGGGTGAGTTGCGGAAACCGCTCCTGCAGCAGGCCGTGCCAGGCGTGGGCGGTGTTGCAGGCCATGGCCACGGCCTGCACGCCCAGCGCGGCCAGGCGGCCCGTGGCCTGCAGCAGGGCTTCGCCCGGCTGGTGCGCGCCGGGCCGAGGGTCATCCAGCGCCGCCGTGCGGTCAGGCACGGGCAGTTGGGCCAGCCAGTGCTCCGGATAGGCCTGGTCGCAGACAGCCATGCCGAGCGCCTGCATGCGTTTGCCGCAGGCTTCGACAAAGAGCCGCACGAAATCTGCGCCGGCCGCCGGCCCCATTCCGCCTAGCATGCCCACCATGCGCGGGCGTTCCGGCAGCCCGGCCCGCGGCTGCACGGGCGCCTGCGTCATACGGCCGGCTTGTCGCTCTGCGCGGTGAGGTTGTCGCGCAGCTCCTTGGACATCGGCAGGCCCAGGGACTGACCCTTCGGCGCGATGGGCGAGAGGAACCACTTGTTGTAGAGCTTCTCGAACGCGCCGGACTTCATCATGTCGCCGATCACACCGTTGACCAGCGCCTGGAACTGCGGGTCGTCCTTGCGCATCATGCAGCCGTAGGGTTCGACCTGCAGCGCATCGCCCACCACGTCCCATTCCGCCGGATTGGTCGCATTGGCCTTCAGGCCGAAGAGCAGGATGTCGTCCATGGCGAAGGCCTGGGCGCGGCCCGAGTCCACCAGCAGCATGGAATCGTTGTGATCCTTGCCCAGCACCAGGTCCATGTCGAGGTTGTTGTCGCGGTTGTACTTGCGGATCACCTGCGCGTTCGTGGTGCCGGTGGTGCTGGCCACGGTCTTCTTCGCCAGGTCGGCGTAGTTCTTGATGCCCGAGGCCTTTTTCACGAGCAGGCGCGTGCCGGTGTAGAAATAGTTGATGGCGAACTGCACGTCCTTGCCCCGCGCGCTGTTGTTGGTCGTGGAGCCACACTCCAGGTCCACTGTGCCATTGGTCACCAGGGGAATGCGGTTCTGCGACGTGACGGCCTGCAGTTCCACCTTGATGTCGGACCGGTTCAGCTTCTTCTTCACGGCCTGCACTACCGCGTTGGAGATGTCCACTGCAAACCCGATGGGCTCGCCGGCGCCGGCCAGATAGCTGAAGGGCACCGACGATTCGCGGTACGCCAGCGTGATCTTTCCGCTGTCCGCGATCTTCTTGAGGGTATCGGCCTGCGCGGCAGCGCCGGCGAGCAACCCGCAGGCCAACAGGGCGGCGGAGCAGAGGGTGGTCTTCATGGGTGATTCCTTGTCGAAGGGGATGAGCAGGTGGAGAGGAAAAGGCCGGCACGGCCCCCGCACAATCCGGCGGAACACGCACTGTAGGAAGGCGGCGACGCCTTGAACAATGCCTTCCGCGCGCCAGGCCATGCCTGAAAGTTATGGTGGGGAGCAGGCCATCCCCTCACCAAAGCAAGAGCCGCGCCCGCGCAACCCAAGCGGACCGCTTCGATCCGGTGCATAACCTGCCGGCATGGCCTGCCCTCCGATCGGCATTGTTCAAGCGGTGCGTGCGCTCCTACAGTGCCCACCGATGGAACGAATGGACATCGGAATGGGCATGCATGCATGTGTGATGGGCGCCGGCATCGTGGGTCTGACCACGGCCTACGCGCTGGAGCGGCGGGGCTGGCAGGTCACGGTGATCGACCAGGGGCCCGTGGGCGGCGGCGCCAGCGGCGGCAACGGTGCGCAGCTGAGCTACAGCTACGTGCAGCCCCTCGCCGACGCCACGGTCTGGGGCCAGCTGCCCAAGCTGCTGCTCTCCCCGGATTCGCCTCTCAAGCTGCGCCCGCAATGGAGCCTGCGCCAATGGCGCTGGGGTGCAGCCTTTCTCGCGGCCTGCAATGCGGAGACCTCCCGGCGCACTACCGGCACGCTGCTGGCAATGGCGGCGCGCAGCCGGCAGGCCTTCGAGCAGTTGCGCGAGCGCGAGGGTCTGGACTGCGACTTCACTCGCTCTGGCAAGCTGGTGGTGTACCGCACCCGCGAAGCACTGGCCGCCGGCGAGCGGCAGATGGCACTGCAACGCGCCTGGGGCAGCGAGCAGGAGTCGGTCTCCGCCGCCCGCTGCGTGGAGCTGGAACCCGCCCTAGCCCACGATGCGCAGCACATCGCGGGCGCCATCTACACGCCTGACGAATGCGCGGCCGACTGCCAGAAAGTCTGTGACGACCTGCATGCGCTGCTGGCCGCACGCGGCGTGCGCTTCCTGTTAGGCGCGCAGGTGACGGGCTTCACGCGCACGGCGGACGCCACCCTCTCCGCCGTGCGCGTGAAGCCCGCCACGGGGGAGAAAGAAACCTCGGTGACCGCCGATCATTTCGTGATGGCCCTGGGCAGCGCGAGCGCGGAATGGGCGGCGCGACTCGGCCTGTACGTGCCGGTCTACCCGCTCAAGGGCTACAGCATCACGGTGGATGCGCCACCGGGCGCGGCCTGGGCGCCTCGCGTGAACGTGACCGACGCGGCCCGCAAGGTGGTCTTCGCCCGGCTGGGCGACCGCCTGCGCGTGGCCGGCATGGCCGAGCTGGTGGGCGACGACCGGAGCATTCCCGCAGACCGCATCGAGCGCCTGCGCGCCACCGTGGCAGCCGTTCTGGGCCGGGAGCTCGACCGCGACGCGCTCCAGCTCCACCCCTGGACCGGCATGCGCCCCGCCACGCCGACAGGCCTGCCCATCGTGGGCCGGCAGCCGGGCGGGCCAGGCAACCTGTGGCTGAACACCGGGCACGGCGCGCTGGGCTTCACCCTGTCGTTCGGCACGGCCGAGCAGCTCGCGCAGGCGATGGGGCAGTAACACCCGGCTCGCCCCGCACATGGGGGCGGGTGCGAATCAGTCGCTCACCGTCTCCAGAATCGCGTCGCGCATGCAGCGCACCATCGCATCGGCCAGCAGCGAAGCCGGCCGGTTCGGCATGCGCAGCGCCTTTACGGGCACCGCGATGCGCGGTTGCAGCTCCAGCACGTCCACCCGGGTCCGATCGGCCGAGGCCGCGGTGCAGGCATCCACCAGCGCCACGCCCAGGCCATGGTGTGCCAGCGCCAGCGCCGCATGGTAGGTCTGCACCGTGATCGTGGACTGCAGCCCGACCTCCGCCTCACGGCAGGCGTGGTTCAGCAGCGTGCCCAGCGGGTCGTTGAGCCCGAGCCGCACCACCGGCACCTGCGCCAGATCGGCCAGCTGCACCGCCCCCGCGGCCACCAGCGCCGCGTCGAGCAAGCCGTGCGGCGCAGCGCAGACCATGTGGCCTTCGGCCAGGGTCTCTTGCTCCAGCGACGGGTGGGACAGCGCCGAGAACACGAAACCGACATCGGCCTCCTGCAGCACCAGGGCGGAAACGATCTGCGGCGAATGCAGCGACTCGATGGTCACGCGCACACCAGGATGCAGCGCGCGGAAAGCCCGCAGAGCGCGGGGCATCACCTCATGGCTCAGCGCCAGCACGCTGAGGATGTGCAGCTCGCCCTCGCGCTGCTGGCCGCGCAGGCTGCCCGCCAGGCGCTGCACCTCGTCGAGCTGGTTGAAGAGCCGCTCGATGTGTGGATAGAGCGTCTGCGCCTCGCGTGTGGGCACCAGCCGGCCCTTGTGGCGGAGGAAGAGCGCGAAGCCCAGCTGCAGTTCCGCGTGCGACAGGATGCGGCTGACCGCCGGTTGCGTGACGTTGATGAGGCGCGCCGCAGCGCTCACGCTGCCGGTGAGCATCACGGCGTTGAAGACTTCGATATGGCGCAGGCGCATGGAGGGGGCGATGCCGGCAGGCGGCGGAGACCGGATGCCCGATGGTATGCGCGGCGCGGCCATGGCAGGCACGGCAAGCCGTGCCCGACCTGGTCGCTCAATCCAGCTGGATGTTCAGGCTCTTGATGAGCGCCTGCATCCGGCGCGCCTCCGACTGGATCACGCGGTCGAACTGCTCGGGTGTGCCGGCCACCACTTCGGAGCCAATCTCCTGCCACTTGGCCTTGAAGGCCGGGTCCGCGAAGATGGCGTTCAGTTCCGCGTTGAGGCGGTTGATGACGGGCCGAGGCGTGCCGGCCGCCACCGAGATACCGTGCCAGGCGTAGTAGTCAAATTCGGGATAGCCCAGTTCGCTGATCGCGGGCACGTCCGGCAGCAGCGGCGTGCGCGCCTTGGTGGTGACAGCCAGCGGCCGCAGCTTGCCCGACTTGATGTGCGGCAGCGAGCTGCCCAGGATGTCGAACATGCTGGTGATCTGCCCGCCCATCAGATCGACCAGCGCGGGGCCTGCGCCCTTGTAGGGCACGTGCGAGATGTCGATCTTGGCCTGGGCCTTGAACAGCTCCGCGCCCAGGTGCTGGGGCGAGCCGTTGCTGGCAGAGCCGAAAGTAGCGCGATTGGCCGGATCCTTGGCAAAGGCCACGTACTCCTGGAAGCTGCGGATGGGACTCTTCTCCGACACCTCCAGCACCAGCGGAAAGCGCGAGATCTGGATCACCGGCGCCAGGTCCTTGAGCGGGTCGAAGCCCAGCTTGGCATAGAGGAACTGGTTGGCCGCCAGGTTGCCGCTGGCCGCCAGCAGCAGCGTGTAGCCGTCGGGCTTGCCCTTGGCGACCTGGCCGGTGCCGATATTGCCGCCCGCGCCCGCCTTGTTGTCCACGATGACCGGCACCTTGAGCCGCTGGGCCAGCGGCGTGGCGATGAGCCGCGCCATCAGGTCGGTGGGCCCGCCGGGCGGATAGGGCACGACGAAGGTGATCGCCCGGCTGGGCCAGACATCGGACTGCGCCTGCACGGCAGCGGGCAGTGCCAGCGCCAGAGCGGCGGCGGCGAGGAAGGTGCGGGTGGTCATCATGGTGCTTGTCTCCTTTGTGGTTCGTTCTTTTAGGGCGTGCCCCGTGCATGCGCCAGGGCCCGCCTGCATCGGCGTCAGTGCGCGCGGGGGGCCGAATTGTGGTGCGCGTCGTCGCTGTGAATCTGCAGCGCTTCGAGAAAGCGCGAGACCATGTTGTAGGCCGCCACGGTGGCCGTGATCTCGACCACCTGCGGCGACTCGTAGAGCGCGGCGACGGCGGCGAAAACGGTATCGGGCACCTGCACCTGGCGCGTCATGGCATCGGTATAGGCCAGCACGGCGCGCTGGTCGGCACTGAAGAGTCCGCAGGCCTGCCAGTCGGCCAGCGCGTCGAGCTGGGCCTGGGTGATGCCTTCGCGGAGCGCGATGGGCGCATGCTGGTCGGCCTCGTAGGGCGCGTTGTTCAGCTGGGCCACGCGCATGATGATGAGCTCGCGCAGCGATCCGGGCAGCGAGCTCTTGTGGCGCACGGCCGTGAGGTAGTTCAGCCAGCCTTCGGCGAAGGGCGGGCTGTGCAGCAGCATCTGATAGAGGTGCAGGACGCTGCCGCGCTCGGCGGCGATGCGCTCGGCCAGGGGGCGCACGCCATCGGCGGTGCAGTCGGCATAGGGAATTCGGGCCACAGGGTTCACTCCAGTTGCATGGGACGCCTTGCCCTGGCGGGGCGGACAGGCGCCGTCGGTTCGTTGAGTCATCCTAGGCTGCTGCGATATATTTTTGAAATTCTTTGCATCTATCAATTTATCGAGCCAGAGAATGAATGTCTCACCCAAGCAGCTGCGCATGTTCCTGGCGCTGTCGGAATCGCTGAACTTCAGCAAGACGGCCGAAAAGCTCTTCATCACCCAGCCCTCGCTCAGCAAGGCGATCCAGGACCTGGAAGCCGAGCTGGGGCTTCCGCTCTTCGAGCGCACCACGCGCAGCGTGCGGCTGACGCCGGGCGGCGCGCGCATGGCGGTGCTGGCGCGCTCGGTGGTGGGCGAGCTGGATGCGGGCCTGCAGCGCATGCAGTCCTCCGCCGAGCGCGAGGCGCAGCAGCTCGCCATCGCCGCCTGGCCGTCGCTGGCCTATGCGGTCCTGCCCGAGGTCTGCGCCGCGCTGGAGCGGCAGTTCCGCTCCCCGCAGCTGAAGGTGCACGACTGCGCCAACAGCGCCTGCATCCAGCGCCTGCTGGACCATCAGGCCGACTTCGCGCTGGCCTCAGTCGCGCCATCGCACCCCGACCTGCATTACGAAGAGCTGCTGCGCGACCGCTTCGTGCTGCTGTCCAGCGGCAAGTGGCGCCGGCAGGTGGCAGCGCGCATCCGGCTCGAAGAGCTGCTGGCCCTGCCCCTCATCACGCTGACCGATGCCAGCACCGCCATGCGCTACATGAGCGCGGCCTACCTGCAGCGCGGCATCGAATACCGCCCGCGCATGCAGGTGGACCAGGTCGCCACCGTGGCGGGCCTGGTGAAGAAGGAAGTGGGCGTGGCCGTGCTGCCCTATCTGGGCGTGCTGCCCATCCTGGGCGGCATGCGCGGGGTGCAGATCTCGGAAATCACCGACGGCCCGCTGCGCTCGGTGGGCGTCGTCACGCGCCGGCTGGGCCAGCCCAGCGCGATCGCCGCCGCCGCCATGCAGGAGGTGGCGGCCGTGAGCCGCGCCCTGATGGCCCAGCACCCCGAATGGCTGCTGCCGCCCTCGCCCAGGCGCAAAAAGGCCGACTGAAAGCCGGTCAGGCGACCGTGTCCGGTGCGCTGGCCGCCAGCTTGTCCTGCGTGCGGGTGTCGAAATCGCTGGCGTCGTGCCGCTCCAGCAGCTGGCTGGCGAGGTCGCCCCGCACCCGGTTGACCATACGCCCGCGCTGCACGGCGGGGCGCCGGCCCACCTGCTCGGCCCAGCGCAGCACATGGGTGTATTCCTGCACCTGCAGGAATTCGCCCGCGTCGTAGGCCTCGCCCTTGACCATCAGGCCATACCAGGGCCAGATCGCCATGTCGGCCACCGTGTACTCGTCGCCCGCCACGTACTCCGTCACGGCCAGGCGCTGGTTCAGCACATCCAGCTGGCGCTTGGCCTCCATCGCGTAGCGGTCGATGGCGTATTCGATCTTGACCGGCGCGTAGGCATAGAAGTGCCCGAAGCCGCCGCCCAGGAAGGGCGCGCTGCCCATCTGCCAGAACAGCCACGACAGGCACTCCGCACGCGCCGCGCCATCCTTGGGCAGGAAGGCGCCGAACTTCTCGGCCAGGTACATCAGGATGGCGCCGGACTCGAACACCCGCACAGGGTGGGCCGGGTCGGTGCGGTCCTGCAGCGCAGGAATCTTGGAGTTGGGGTTGATGCCCACGAACCCGCTGCCGAACTGGTCCCCATCGCCGATGCGGATCAGCCAGGCGTCGTACTCCGCCCCGCTGTGGCCCAACGCCAGCAGCTCTTCCAGCATCACCGTCACCTTCACGCCATTGGGCGTGCCCATCGAATAGAGCTGCAGCGGGTGCTTGCCCACCGGCAGCTCTTTATCGTGCGTGGCCCCGGCGACGGGCCGGTTGATGCTGGCGAACTGGCCGCCGTTTTCCTTGTGCCATTGCCAGATGGCGGGAGGGGTGTAGGGGGTGGAATCAGGCATGCGGTTTCTCGGCTAACAAAGGGGAATGCTGGCTCGCCAGCAGGTGCCGAATCAGTTTAGCGAGGCAACGCCATCGCCGCTGAGCGGGGTGCTTTCTGCGCGGCGAGCCAGCCCCCCGGAGGGGGCCTCGGGGCAGGCAATCCCCTGGCTCAATGCGCCTTGTCCCAGTTGGGGCCGACGCCCACCTCGGCCAGCAGCGGCACCTTCAGCGCGGCCACCTCGGCCATGATGCGCGGCACTTCGGTGCGCACCCAGTTCTCGTGCTCGGCGGGCAGCTCGAACACCAGTTCATCGTGCACCTGCATGATCATCAGCACGTCGGGGCGCTGCGCGTCCAGCACGCGCTGCACCTCGACCATGGCCTTCTTGATCAGGTCGGCCGCCGTGCCCTGCATGGGCGCGTTGATGGCGGCGCGCTCGGCGGCGCTGCGGCGCGGGCCGTTGGGTGAATTGATCTCGGGCAGGTAGAGGCGCCGGCCGAAGACGGTTTCCACATAGCCCTGGGCCTTGGCGGCGGCCTTGGTGTCGTCCATGTACTGCTTCACGCCGGGGTAGCGCTGGAAGTAGCGGTCGATGTAGGCGGCGGCGGACTTGGTCTCGATGCCGAGGTTCTTGGCCAGGCCGAAGCTGCTCATGCCGTAGATCAGGCCGAAGTTGATGACCTTGGCATAGCGGCGCTGCTGGCTGCTCACCTGATCGACTTCGACGCCGAACACCTCGGCCGCCGTGGCGCGGTGCACGTCCAGCCCCTGGGTGAAGGCGTTCAGCAGCGACTCGTCGCCCGAGAGGTGGGCCATGATGCGCAGCTCGATCTGGCTGTAGTCGGCGCTGGCGATCAGGCGTCCCGGCGGCGCGACGAAGGCTTCGCGCACGCGGCGGCCTTCGGCCGTGCGGATCGGGATGTTCTGCAGGTTGGGGTCGTTGCTGGACAGCCGCCCCGTCACCGCCACGGCCTGCGCGTAGTGCGTGTGCACGCGCCCGGTGCGCGGGTTGGCGAGCTGGCTGAGCTTGTCGGTGTAGGTGCCCTTCAACTTGGAGAGGCTGCGGTGCTCCAGGATCTTGGCGGGCAGCGGGTAGTCCTCGGCCAGCTTCTCCAGCACCTCTTCGTCGGTGCTGCGCGCGCCGGTGGCGGTCTTCTTGATCACAGGCAGGCCGAGCTTGTCGAAGAAGATCTCGCCCAGTTGCTTGGGGCTGCCCAGATTGAAGGGCTGGCCCGCGATCTCGTAGGCCTCCTGCTCCAACTGCACGATGCGCTGGCCGAGCTCGTGGCTCTGCCCGGCGAGCGTGGGGGCGTCGATCAGCACGCCATTGCGCTCGATGCGGAACAGCGCCTCGCTGCTGGCCATCTCCAGCGCGTAGATGTCGAGCAGGCCGGCCTGGCCCTGCAGCAGCGGCCAGAGCACGCGGTGCACGTCCAGCGTCTGGTCGGAGTCTTCGCAGGAATAGGCGGCGGCCTTGTCCACCGCCACCTGGGCGAACGGGATCTGGTGCACGCCCTTGCCGCACAGGTCTTCGTAGCTGATGCCGCTGCGGCCCAGGTGGCGTTCGGCCAGACTGGCCAGGCCGTGGGGCTTGTGCACTTCGAGCACGTAGCTCTGCAGCATGGTGTCGTGCGCATAGCCGCGCACGTCGATGCCGTGGTTGGCGAACACGTGCCGGTCGTATTTGACATGCTGGCCCAGCTTGGGGCGCGAGGCGTCCTCCAGCCAGGGCTTGAGGCGCGCCAGCACTTCGTCGATGGGCAACTGCTCGGGCGCATCGGGGCCTTCGTGGCGCAGCGGGATGTAGGCGGCAGCGCCCGGCTCCACGCTGAAGCTGATGCCGACGATCTCGGCACGCAACTCGTCGAGCGAGGTGGTTTCGGTGTCCAGCGCCACCAGCTCGGCCGCCTGGACGATGGCGAACCAGCGGTCGAAGGCCTCCCAGGTCAGCACGGTCTCGTAGGCCACCTCGCGGCCCTGCGCGGCTTCGGCCACGGCCGTGGCCTCTGGCGAGGCGAACAGGTCGCCGCTGGCGCCCCGTTCGGTGGTGGCGCCGGCGGCGGCCGCAGGAGCGGCGGCTTCCAGCGCGCGCGCCAGACCCTTGAAGCCGTATTGCTCGTAAAAACCGCGCAGTGCGCCCATATCTTCTGCGCCCATAGCTATCGAATCAATAGCAGGCAGTCCTTCGACATGGCCGATCAGGTCGCAGTCGGTCTTGATGGTCACCAGCTCGCGGCCCTTGGGCAGCCAGTCCAGCGCGCCGCGCAGGTTCTGCCCGGCCACGCCCTTGATCTCGTCGGCGCGGGCGATGAGCGCATCGAGCGAGCCGTATTCATTGAGCCACTTGGCGGCCGTCTTGGGGCCCACCTTGGGCACGCCGGGCACGTTGTCCACCGCGTCGCCCACCAGGGTCTGGTAATCGACCATCAGCGAGGGCGGTACGCCGAATTCGGACGTCACGCCCGCCACGTCGCGGCGCTTGCCGCTCATGGTGTCGATGATGGTGATGTGCTCGTTCACCAGTTGCGACAGGTCCTTGTCGCCGCTGGAGACGATCACCTCGAAGCCCTGGCGCGCCGCGCAGGAGGCCAGGGTACCGATCACGTCGTCAGCCTCCACGCCCGGCACGCACACCACGGGCCAGCCCAGCAGGCGCACGACTTCGTGGATGGGTTCGATCTGCGCACGCAGGTCGTCGGGCATGGGCGCACGATGCGCCTTGTATTCAGGGTAGAGCGCGTCGCGGAAAGTCGGGCCGCTGGCGTCGAACACGCACGCGGCGTAGCCGGCCGGCACCTCGCGCTTCAAGGCCTGCAGCATGTTGATCATCCCGCGGATGGCACCCGTGGCGGGGCTCGACGGGTCGCCGGGTACGGCCCGCAGGTCGGGCATGGCGTGGAAGGCGCGGTAGAGATAGCTGGAGCCGTCCACCAGCACCAGGGTCTTGGATTTGCTCATGGACGGATTGTGCCCGCCACGGCCCGACCCGCGCCGGGCGCAAGGCCTACAATCCGGCGATGCGCGCCGCTCACACCTCCCTGCTCCTGCTGGCCCTCGCCAGCGCCTCGGCCCTGGCTCAGTCCCAGGCTCCAGCCCCTGCGGCTGCTCCCGCCAAGGGCGGCGCCGTCCAGCGCGAACCGGTGGACGAGCGCGACCAGGCCGGCAACCGCTACAACCAGCGCGCCGAGCGCATCGTGGTGGAAGATGAAGGCAGCCGCGTGAACGAACTGCGCATCGGCGGCCAGACGCGCAGCATCACCGTGCAGCCCAAGACCGGCTCCATGCCCGAATACGAAGTGCAGCCGTCCGACGGCGCCCGCTCCAGCCCCGGCGGACGCAACGGCTCCGAGACCATCACCGGCCCGCGCGTCTGGAATCTCGGCAAGTTCTGATCAGCGCCGCAGCTCTGGCCACGCCAGAGCCGGCACACCCGAGCGGGGCCCGTTGGCCCCGCTTTTTAGCTTCTTCCCCGCCCCTTTTTTTCCTGTTGTTGTCCTGACCGATGGCCGTCTTCACCGAAGTCTCCCTCCCCGAGGCCAGCGATCTGCTGCGCCGCCTGAACCTGGGCTCGCTCATCGAGTTGCGCGGCATCGAGGGCGGGATCGAGAACACCAACTACTTCGCCACCACTGACCAGGGCGAATACGTGCTGACGCTGTTCGAGCGCCTGTCGGCCGAGCAGTTGCCCTTCTACCTGCACCTGATGAAGCATCTGGCGCATGCCGGCATTCCGGTGCCCGATCCTCAGGCGGATGCGGATGGCGACATCCTGCATCGCGTGGCCGGCAAGCCGGCCGCCGTGGTCAACAAGCTGCGCGGCAAGAGCCAGCTGGCGCCCCTGGCCGTGCACTGCGCGGCCCTGGGCACCATGCTGGCGCGCATGCATCTGGCCGGGCGCGACTATGACCGCCGCCAGCCCAACCTGCGCGGGCTGCCCTGGTGGAACGAGACGGTGCCGGTCGTGCTGCCCCACCTGGATGCGGCCCAGGCCGCGCTGCTGCAGGCCGAACTGGCCTACCAGAACCACATCGCCGCATCGTCGGCCTACACCGCCCTGCCCCGCGGCCCGGTGCATGCCGACCTGTTCCGCGACAACGCCATGTTCGAGGGCGAGACGCTCACCGGCTGCTTCGACTTCTACTTCGCGGGCGTCGATACCTTCCTGTTCGATCTGGCCGTGTGCCTGAACGACTGGTGCATCGATCTCGCCACGGGTACGCACCAGCCCGAACGCGCAGCGGCCCTGCTCTGCGCCTACCAGGCCGTGCGCCCGCTCACGGCCGAGGAACGCACGCTGCTGCCCGCCATGCTGCGTGCCGGGGCCCTGCGCTTCTGGATCTCCCGGCTCTGGGACTTCTACCTGCCGCGCGAAGCGGCCATGCTCAAACCCCACGACCCGACGCACTTCGAACGGGTGCTGCGCGAGCGGGTTGCGCACCCCGTGCTCGCCAGCGCGTTCTGAGTCACTGGCGCCCCAGGCCCTGCGGCGCAGGGCCGGTGCGGCGTCCACGCAACGCATTGGCCGCCCGGAAGCGCCTGAAACCCCTTACGGGCTCGGAGATGCAAGGCTTTGCGACCTCCGTCCGCGCAGGGGCCTGACAATGGCGAAAACGTGTCCGCTCGCCGGCGCGCAGCCTTTTCCAGAACCCCTTTCCTGACTCTTTTTCAAGCAACAGCCCGGGCCTCGCGGCCCCGGCCCTGCTCGCGATCCACGCACACCGCCACGCCATGAAATTGCACATCGTCCCCGCCCGCGCCGGCCTGGAATGGGTCCGCCTCGGCATCCGCGTCTTCTGGCGCCAACCCATGGCGCTGGCCTCGCTGTTCTTCGTGACCATGGCCGCCATGTCGATCGCCACCCTGGTGCCGCTGATCGGACCCGCCTTGGCGCTGGCGCTGCTGCCGGCAGCCACGTTGGCCATGATGGTGGCCGCGGGCGACGCCACGCAGGGGCGCTACCCCACGCCCGCGCTGCTGCTGGTGGCCTTCCGCACCGGCCGCCAGCGCCTGCGCTCCATGCTCACGCTCGGTGCTCTCTACGCCATCGGCTTCCTGGCGGTGATGGCGCTCTCCGCGCTGCTGGACGACGGGCAGTTCGCCCGCGTCTATCTGGGTGGCGAGCCCATGACGCGTGAAATCGCCGAGCAACCCCAGTTCCAGGCGGCCATGTGGTTGGCGCTCATCCTCTACATCCCACTGTCGCTGCTGTTCTGGCATGCGCCCGGGCTCGTGCACTGGCACGGCGTGCCGCCCGTCAAGGCGCTGTTCTTCAGCATCGTGGCCTGCACGCGCAACTTCTGGGCCTTCACGGTCTATGGCCTGGCCTGGACGGGCGTCTTCCTGGGTGCTGGCATCGCCGCCAGCGTGGTTGCGGCCCTGCTGGCGGTAATGGGCCTGGGGGCGGGGATCATGGCGGGCATCATGGTGGGTACCGCCATGCTGCTGGCGGCCATGTTCTTCACCTCGGTGGTGTTCTCGTTCCGCGATTGCTTCGAGCCGCCCGAGCGCATGCCGCCGACCGCTAGCGACGCCTATTCCCCAACCACTTCAGTGGATTGATTCATCGCCCCGCCATATTTCAGCGCGGGGCGAGTCACCGCCCTGTCATCGTTCGTTCCTAGTATTCGCGGCGGATCAGCCCAGGAATAGCCTGGAGCCCCATCCCGTCCCGCCGCGCGAGGCCAGCCCGGATCGTTCCCACGCTCCTGCGCCGAGGCACTCGCGCCACCGCCCCACTGGAATAACGATGCACAACACTACCTCCATGCCTTCGCGCCGCAAGGCCCTGCAATTTCTGGCCGGCATGCCCATGCTGCCCCTGGGCGCCGGAGCCACCACCCTGAGCCTGCTGAGCGCCTGTGGTGGCGGCAACGACAACGACACCGGCACGGCCGGCGCGGGCGGCACTGGCGGCACCGCCACCACTGCCAGCTACGTCTCGTCCAGCTTCAGCTCGATGGCAGCGCCTTCGCTGTCGTCGCCCGCCGCCATGTCCACCACCACGGTGGGTTCCACCCTGAGCGTGAAGTTCAGCGACAACTCCACCCAGAGCTACCAGCTGGCCTACCAGCCTTTCTTCATCACCGGTGACCAGGTGCCCAGCACCGCCGGCGGCACCATCCTGGCTGGCGGCTATTTCGACATCAACAACAAGCCCATCATCGACGCCTCGGTGCCCGGCAAGGAACGCCCCTTCTTCTCCGATTGCCCGGACGGCACCTCGCTGCTGAAGCTGGACAAGGCCACCGTGACCGGCGTCAAGGGCAACACCGTGTTCGCCGTGGTGCAGTTCGAATACACCACCCGCAACCAGGCTCAGGCATCCATGTACGGCCAGCTGCCCTCGCCCATCGCCGTGCTGACGCTGGACCAGGACCCCGCCACCGGCAAGCTGAGCCTGGTCAAGTACCACAACGTGGACACCTCGGGCGTGAAGGGCCTCTGGATCACCTGCGGCGCCAGCCTCTCGCCCTGGAACACGCACCTGTCCAGCGAAGAGTACGAACCCGATGCCACCCTGGCCACCAACGCGCAGCTGCAGAGCTTCAGCAAGAACCTGTTCGGCGACGCCACGAAGGCCAACCCCTACGACTACGGCCACATGCCGGAAGTGACCGTGAACCCCGACGGTACCGGCAGCATCAAGAAGCACTACTGCATGGGCCGCATCTCGCATGAGCTGGTGCAGGTCATGCCCGACAACCGCACCGCGCTGATGGGTGACGACGCGACCAACGGCGGCCTGTTCATGTTCGTGGCCGACAAGGAAAAAGACCTGTCCGCCGGCACCCTGTACGTAGGCAAGTGGACGCAGACCTCCGGCACCGGCCCCGGCGCCGGCAACATCAGCTGGATCAACCTGGGCCATGCCACCAGCGCCGAGATCAAGGCTCTGGTGGACGGCGGCATCAAGGCCTCCGACATCATGGACGTGAAGACCAGCGACCCGGCCGACACCAGCTACACGCAGATTTTCTTCAACGGCAAGAAGAACTGGGTCAAGCTCAAGCCCGGCATGGAAAAGGCCGCGGCCTTCCTGGAAACCCACCGCTATGCCGCGCTCAAGGGCGCCTCGATGGGCTTCACCAAGATGGAAGGCACCACCGTCAACGTCAAGGACAAGAAGGCCTATTCCGCCATGTCCTACGTGCAGAGCAGCATGCTCAAGGGCAACGCCGCCAACCAGGGCGACATCCAGGTCGAAGGCCCGAAGGCGGGTGCGGTGTATGAACACGCCCTGATGGGCGGCCAGAAGGACACGTCCGGTTCCGCCATCAACAGCGAATGGGTGTCGGTCAGCATGCAGGCCCCCGCAGCGCTGATCGGCGAGGATCTCCCCAAGGCCGACGCACTGGGCAACCTGGCCAACGCCGACAAGATCGCCAACCCCGACAACATCAAGTTCGCGGAAAAGCTGCGCACCCTCTTCATCGGCGAAGACAGCGGCATGCACGTGAACAACTTCCTGTGGGCCTACAACGTCGATACCAAGCAGCTCAGCCGCGTGTTGTCGGTGCCCGCCGGCGCCGAATCCACCGGACTGCAGGCAGTGGACGAAATCAACGGCTGGACTTACGTGATGAGCAACTTCCAGCATCCCGGCGACTGGGAAAGCCCGCTGCACGACCTGGTCAAGCCGACGCTGGACCCGCTGGTGCGCGCCAACTACAAGGACCGCTTCGGTGCCTCGGTGGGTTATCTGACCGCCGTGCAGACGCAGATGTCGCTCAACAAGCCCAAGAACGGCTGACGCGCCAGCCCGCGCCGGCAGCTCGCTGCGGCCGGCCGGGCCATCCCCCTTCAAAAAAACGAGGCGCCAAGCCTCGTTTTTTCATGGTGCCGTGGCCGAGCCATAGAGCGGCGCGAGCCACGCAGCGCTCTGGACTACCGCAGGTTCCGCAGGTCGGCAAAGAGATGCAGAGCGGCGTACTGCAGCAGCATGATGGTCTTGGCGTCCCGTATCGTTCCGGCCTCGACCATCGCCAGCGCTTCGGCAATGCCGATTTCCAGCACCGCGATGTCTTCGCCCTCCGATTCGATGCCGCCACCTTCGGATCGCCGGTCGCCGGGTTCGTATGCACCGACAAAGCAGTGCAGGCGCTCCGTGACCGAGCCGGGGCTCATGAAAGCGTCGAAAACCTGGCGCACATCGCGCACGCGGAAGCCGGTTTCCTCTTCCACCTCCGCGCGGATGCGGACCTCGGGTTGGGCATCGTCAAGCAGCCCCGCAGGTGTTTCGATGAGCAAGTCGTCGTGGCCGTTGACGAAAGCCGGGTAGCGCAGCTGCCGGGTAAGGATCACGGTGCGGCGCTGCAGGTCGTACAGAAGGATCGTGGCCCCGTCGCCCCGGTCATAGGTCTCGCGCGATTGCCGTTGCCAGCGCCCATCGCTGCGCTGGAACGAGAAGGTGGTTTTCTTCAGGACGTACCAGTCGTCCGAAAGGGTCGTGACGTCTTCGATGCGGATACGGTGGGCAATGCTCAACGGGATCTCCAGGAACGGTTTCAGCGATGGCGGCCGATGCCGCCGCCAACGGCGGGCCGGCGGGTGGCCAGAGGCGGCGAGAGCCCGGACTCACCGGGCCCGCGCGACCGGCACCTCCCGCTCAATCCACCACCGTCAGCTTGGCCACGGAGAGCGCCAGCCACTTGGTGCCGTGGCGCGGGAAATTGACCTGGGCGCGGGCATCGTCACCGGAGCCTTCGAGCGCCAGGACCTTGCCTTCACCGAACTTGGTGTGGAACACGGCCAGGCCCACGCGCAGGCCGTGGGCGGGGGGCGTCTTCTGCACCGGCACAGGCGGGCTGGCGAAGGTCTCGGACTTGAAGCCAAAACCGCCGCCAGCGCTTGATCTGTAAGCACCTCCCGCTCCGCTATTAGGAGCATAGGTGCCGAAGCCCTGCTGCTTGGGCGTGATCCATTTCAGCGCGCCTTCCGGCAGTTCGTCGAAGAAGCGGCTCTTGATGTTGTAGCGCGTCTGACCGTGCAGCAGCCGGGTCTGCGAATGGCTCAGGTAGAGGCGCTTGCGCGCGCGGGTGATGGCCACGTACATCAGGCGGCGCTCTTCCTCCAGGCCCTCGCGGTCGTTCATGGAATTCTCGTGCGGGAAGAGGCCCTCTTCCATGCCGCCGATGAAGACGCCGTCGAACTCCAGCCCCTTGCTCGCATGCACCGTCATGAGCTGCACCGCGTCCTGCCCGGCCTGGGCCTGGTTGTCGCCGGCCTCCAGCGCGGCGTGGGTCAGGAAGGCAGCCAGCGGCGACAGGGTTTCGCCGGTGTCGGCATCGACGATGCCGGCCACCGGCGGCAGGGGCTCGTCGGTCTGCGGCAGGGCCGCATCCAGCCCCTGGCTGGCAGGGCTCTGCGTGAGGCCGGGCGCGGCGCGGCCGCCGTGCTCGTCCACCGGCAGGGCCACGGCGTCGCGGCCAAAGCCTTCCTGGGTGACGAAGCTCTCGGCAGCGTTGACGAGTTCGTCCAGGTTCTCCAGGCGGTCGGCGCCCTCCTTTTCGTTGCGGTAATGCTCCACCAGGCCGCTGGCTTCCAGCATCTGGCCGATGATGCCGCGCAGGTTCTGGCCCTGCGTCTGCTCGCGCATCACGTCAACCAGCGCGACGAAGGCGCCCAGGTTGGCGCCCGCCTTGCCGGGCACGGCGCTCACCGCGTCGTGCAGCGAGCAGCCGGCCTGCCGGGACGCGTCCTGTAGCACCTCGATCGTGCGCGCGCCGATGCCGCGCGGCGGGAAGTTCACCACGCGCAGGAAGCTTGTGTCGTCGTGCGGGTTCTCCAAAAGGCGCAGATACGCCAGCGCGTGCTTGATCTCGGCGCGCTCGAAGAAGCGCAGGCCACCATAGACGCGGTAAGGCACCGAGGCGTTGAAGAGCGCCGATTCGATCACCCGGCTCTGCGCATTGCTCCGGTAGAGCACGGCGATTTCCTTGCGCTCGAAGCCTTCGCTCCTCACCAGTTGCTTGATCTCGTCGACCATCCACTGCGCCTCGGCGAGGTCGGTGGTGGACTCGTACACGCGCACCGGCTCGCCGGGGCCTTGCGTGGTGCGCAGGTTCTTGCCCAGCCGCTTGCTGTTGTGGCTGATGAGGGCGTTGGCGGAGTCGAGGATGTTGCTGTAGCTGCGGTAGTTCTGCTCCAGCTTGATCTGGCGCTCGACGCCGAACTCGCGCACGAAGTCGGCCATGTTGCCCACGCGTGCACCGCGAAAGGCGTAGATGCTCTGGTCGTCGTCGCCCACGGCGATCACGCTGCCGTAGGTCTGCAGGCGCCCGCCCACCTGATCGCCAGCCAGTTGCTTGAGCCACGCGTACTGCAGCTTGTTGGTGTCCTGGAATTCGTCCACCAGGATGTGCGCGAAGCGCCGCTGGTAGTGCTGGCGCACCGGGTCGTTGTCGCGCAGCAGCTCGAAGCTGCGCAGCATCAGCTCGCCGAAATCGACCACACCTTCGCGCTGGCACTGCTCTTCGTAGAGCTGGTAGAGCTCCACTTTCTTGCGACTGTCGGCATCGCGCGCGTCCACATCGCCGGGGCGCAGGCCCTCTTCCTTGCAGCCGCTGATGAAGTAGGCCATCTGCTTGGGCGGAAAGCGCTCCTCGTCGATGTTGAACTGCTTGCACAGGCGCTTGACGGCCGAGAGCTGGTCCTGCGTGTCCAGGATCTGGAACGACTGCGGCAGCCCCGCCAGCTTGTAATGCGCCCGCAGCAGGCGGTTGCACAGGCCGTGGAAGGTGCCGATCCACATGCCGCGCACGCTCACCGGCAGCATGGCGCCCAGGCGGGCGACCATTTCCTTGGCCGCCTTGTTGGTGAAGGTGACGGCCAGGATGCCGCCGGGCGTGGCGTAGCCGTTTTGCAGCAGCCACGCGATGCGCGTGGTCAGCACGCGGGTCTTGCCCGATCCGGCTCCCGCGAGGATGAGCGCATGGCCCGCCGGCAACGTGACGGCGGCGAGTTGCTCGTCGTTCAGGTTTTGCAGCAGGGGCGAGGTCGCGGGATCGACGCGCGGCGCGGGGCCCGGCTCGCCAGCGCCGAAAGGCGCATCGTGCGCGCCGGAAAACAGGTCTTGAGAAGGCATCCCGCCATTGTAGGAACCCCGCTGCGCCCGCCGCCCGCAAGGGTCAAGCTCTATGCTTTCGATAGCAGAGGACGCAGCCCCCATGCGCGCCGCAGGGCCCTGGAGCCAAACACTCCGGCATCAGCCCAGCAAGCCGTCGAGCGCGTCGGATTCAAACTGCTGCCACAGCGCGTCGCGCCGCTCCAGCGCCTCCTGCACCGCGCCATGGCGCAGTTGGGCCACGGCGGACACCAGCGCGTTGCACAAAAAGAAGGCCGCGGTGTACGAATCGAACGGCGACGCATTGGCCGTGCGCGCCACCAGGGCGTGCTGCGCATGCCCCACGATGGGTGCGACCAGGCTGTCGGTGAGAGCCACCACCGTGGCGCCCTGAGCGCGGAAATGCTGCGCCGCCCGCAGGCTGCCGGCCGAATAGCGGCGGATGGTGAAGACCAGCAGCACGTCCTGTGGCTGCACCCACAGCAGCCGGTCCACCACGAACGAGGCGCCCGCGCCCAGGTCCTGCACGCCGGGGCGGCACAGGTGCAGGTGCGTGGCCAGGTGGCTGGCCACGGGCGCGCTGTTCTTCTCGGCCAGCACGAAAACGCGCCCCTCGGCGCGGCCCAGCAGGCGGGCGATCGCCTCGAAGGCGGGCATGTCGAGCCCGCTGCGCGTAGCGGCGAGGTTGTGCTGATCGTGCAGCAGCGCATCGTCCACGCATTCAGCGAGGCTGCGGCTGACGCCCAGCGTGGCCGGCGCGCGCTGCGCTGCGGTCTGCAGGCGCGAGGTGACTTCGGAGCGCGCCTCGCGCCGCACCTCGGCCAGGCTGTCGTAGCCCAGCTTGGCGAACATCCGCACCACCGTAGAGGCGCTGGTGCCCGTGCGCGCGGCGATGGCGCTGGCGGAATCCAGCAGCCCGTCGGGATAGTGCCGCAGCAGATCGTCGGCCAGCGCTCGCTCGCTGGCAGTCAGGGAGGCGGCGTGGGCGGCGAGCCGTTCGGGCAGGATCATCGTGGACAGGAAGGGAGGAGGCCAAACACGAGCGGGCGCCCGGATGCGCCGATTGTGCATGCCGGCCAGGGCCGGCAGTCTGCACGCATTGCAACAGGTGTTGCAACGAAATATGATGGCTGAAATTTTCATTTCAATCTTCATTCTTCACGCCACGGCCATGCACAGCACCTCTTTCCCCCTTGCGGACGCCGCTGCTTCCGCCCAGCCCCTGCTCGATTGGCTCGCCTCACAGGAACAGGCCATGGCGGAGCTGCTGGAACAAGTCGTGAACATCGACAGCGGCAGCGGCCACGAAGCGGGCGTGCGCCAGGTCGCGGCCCTGCTGCGCGGCCGCCTGGAGGCCGCCGGCATCACCGTGCACACCCTGCCCCAGCCGGGCTGGGGCGAGTGCATCCTGGCCAAGGTGCCGGGCCGCGACGCAGCCGCCTCGGGCCACTACCAGCTCATGGGCCACATGGACACCGTCTTCCCCCTGGGCACGGCGGCGCAGCGGCCCTGGCGCGTGGAAGCCGGCAAGGCCTACGGCCCGGGCGTGGCCGACATGAAGTCCGGCCTGGTGATGAACGTCTTCGTGGCCGAGGCGCTGGCGCGCTTCAAGGCCAACACCACGCCCGTGCATCTGCTCTTCACCTGCGACGAGGAAGTGGGTTCGCCCACCTGCCGCACCGTGATCCGCGAGCATGTGCAGGGCGCCCGCGCGGTGCTCAACGCCGAACCCGGCCGCATCAGCGGCAACGTGGTCAACGAGCGCAAGGGCTCCTACCACCTGCACTTCGAGGTGCAGGGCGTTGCGGCGCATGCGGGCGTCAATCCCACGCAGGGCGCGAGCGCCATCGACGCGCTGGCCCGCAAGATCCTGGCGCTGCATGCGCTCAACGGCTGCGAGCCCGGCATCACCGTGAACGTGGGCGTGGTGCAGGGCGGCATGGCCTCCAACGTGGTGGCCCCGCTCGCCACCGCGCACGTCGATCTGCGCTACACCGCCGAGAACGACCTGCAGGCCGTGCTGGCGCGCATCCAGGCCGTGATCGAGGAAGAATCCCTGCCGCGCACCCGCGGCCGCATCCTCGCCCAGACCGGCACGCTGCCCATGGCCCGCACGCCCGATGCGCTGTTGCAGACCTACCAGCGCTGCGCGGCGCAGGTCGGCTTCGCTGTCGATGGCGAGCCCACCGGCGGGGCGGCAGACAGTGGCATCACCTCGCAGATGGGCATTCCATCCCTGTGCGCCCTGGGGCCCGTGGGTGGCTACGCGCACAGTGAGCGCGAATTCTGCGATCTGACCACCTTCGTGCCGCGCGCCCAGGCGCTGGCGCTCACGCTGCTGGCGCTGGGCTGATCCGATCGCGCCCGCCCCACTTCACTGTCCCGTTTCCGTTTTTCGCTTTCGTTTCCTTGTTCGTTGACTTTCTGCAGATGCCCCCCATGAACCGCATGTCCTCTTTCGCCTCCCGCCGCCAGATCCTCGCCACCGGCCTGGGCCTGGCCGGCGCCGCCGCCCTGCCCGCCTTCGCTACGAGCGCAGCCAAGTACCCGAGCCGGCCGATCACCCTGGTCGTGCCCTTCCCGCCCGGCGGCTCCGTGGACATGATGGCCCGTCAGTACACCGAATCGCTGGGCCGCCTCCTGGGCGTGCCCATGGTGGTGGACAACAAGCCTGGCGCGGGCGGCTCCATCGGCACGCAGCTGGTCGCGCGCGCTCCGGCCGACGGCTACACGCTGGTCGTGTCCTCGCAAAGCAGCCACCTGGCCAACCCGCTGGTGCAGCCCAAGCTGGGCTATGACCCCATCAAGGACTTCGAGAACATCGCCATCCTGGGCCGCCAGCCCAACGTGCTGGTGGTGCATCCCAGCGTGCCTGCCAAAACATTCGCCGAGTTCGTTGCCTACCTCAAGGCCAACCCCGGCCAGGTCAACTTCGCCACGGCCGGCGCCGGCAGCATGGGCCAGATCAACGCCGAGGCCTTCCTGCTGGCCGTGGGCGCCAAGGGTGTTCACATCCCCTACCGCGGAGGCTCGCCGTACGTGACGGCCATCCTGGGCGGCGAAGTGCAGTTCGCGCTGGACAACCTGGTGGTGTTCCTGCAGCACATTCAGGCCGGCAAGCTGCGCGCCCTGGCCGTGGCTTCGGACACGCGCGTCGCGCAGCTGCCCGACGTGCCCACGTTCGCCGAACTGGGCCTGCCCGCGCTCAACCAGACCTCCTGGACCGGCATCGCCGCGCCCGCAGGCACGCCCGCCGAGGTGGTCAAGACCCTGCACCGGGCCATCCGCAAGGCGGCGACCGAGCCGGCCATGATCGAGAGCCTCAAGGCGCGCGGCGTGATCCCACCCGAAGAAATGTCGCCCGCAGGCTTCGAAAAGATGATGTCCGACCGCCTCGCCTCCTACGGCGAAGTGGTGCGCAAAGCCAACATCAAGCCCGAGTAAGCAGGCCGGGGTACAGCGGCCCTCCGGCGGGCACGCAGCACGGGCCAGGAGCTTGTGGGAACATGGCGAGGCCCCACCAGCCCCGAGCCCCTTGCCCACTGCCCCGCCCGCCATGCCCACACCCCACATCTCCGCTGCAGCCTTCGCCATCGCCCTCATTGGGGGGGCGCCGCTGCTGGCGCATTCGCAATCGCTCTGCTCCAGCGACGGGCAGGCCCAGCCCGTCGCCTTGGTCGAACGCTTCATCAACGCCGACTGCGGCGATTGCTGGACCCAGCCCCCGGCCGTGGAGCCCGCAGCCTCGGCCGTGGTGCTGGACTGGATCGTGCCCGGCAGCCAGTTGGGCGACGACGCCCCGCTGGCGGCAGCGGCCGTGCGCGAATCGCTGGAACGGCTAGAGCAGCTGCGCCGCCCAGTGCCGCAGGCCACGGACACCTCTGTCAGCGACATCGCCCCCGCCGCTACGGCAGCCGCCCCTGGCCGCCTCCGCGTGATGCTCGGCCCCGCTGTGAACGACTACCGGGCCGCCGGGATCAGCCTGCCGCGCGGCAAGGCACAGCAATCCGCCTACCGCTACACCCTGCTGCTGGCCGAGACGCTGCCAGCCGGCACCGAAGGCTCGCCGGTCGCCCGCCACCTTGTTCGCAACGTGCTGCAGGACACCTGGAGGCAGGGCACCTCGCTGCCGAAAAGCGCGCGCGACCTGCTCTGGAAGGAAACCCGCCCCATGCGCATTCCCGACGGTGCCAACCCTGACCGCATGAACGTGGTCGGCTGGCTCGAAGATGCCAGCGGGCGCATCGTGGCGGCCGCCCGTTCGCGCTGCGCCGCACCCTGACGCGGTCATGGCGCCCCGCGGGCAGGGTTTGCACCGCAGGGGTAGAATCAATCACCGGGCCCAAGTTTTTTGGCGTCCGGTTTTTTATGGTGCCTGCGCACAGCAGGGCTCGGCGACGCCGCACGGCGCGCCCTCCAGACCGGTCTCCAAGCCAAGCGCCCCATCGCGCAGGAAATTCTTTCTGCGCGACCTTTCACAGGAGCTTGGAATCTCATGGAAATCTTCGACTACGACAACGTTCTTCTACTGCCGCGCAAGTGCCGCGTGGAAAGCCGGTCCGAGTGCGACGCCAGCGTCACGTTGGGTCCACGCAGCTTCCGCCTGCCCGTGGTGCCAGCCAACATGAAGACCGTGGTGGACGAAAAGATCTGCCGCTGGCTGGCCGACAACGGGTACTTCTACGTCATGCACCGTTTCGATCTGGACAACGTGCAGTTCGTGCGCGACATGCACGCGGCAGGCACGTTCGCCTCCATCTCGCTGGGTGTGAAGCAGCCCGACTACGCCACCGTGGACACCCTGGCCGCCGAGGGCCTGGTGCCCGAATACGTCACCATCGACATCGCCCACGGCCATGCCGACAGCGTGAAGAACATGATCGGCTATCTGAAGGAGAAGCTGCCCGGCTCCTTCGTCATCGCCGGCAACGTCGCCACGCCCGAAGCCGTGATCGACCTGGAGAACTGGGGTGCGGACGCCACCAAAGTCGGGGTGGGCCCGGGCAAGGTGTGCATCACCAAGCTCAAGACTGGCTTCGGCACGGGCGGCTGGCAGCTCTCGGCGCTCAAGTGGTGCGCGCGTGTTGCCACCAAGCCCATCATCGCCGACGGTGGCATCCGCAGCCACGGCGACATCGCCAAGAGCGTCCGCTTCGGCGCCACCATGGTCATGATCGGCTCGCTCTTCGCCGGGCACGAGGAATCGCCCGGCAAGACCGTGGAAGTCGATGGCGAACGCTTCAAGGAGTACTACGGCTCGGCCAGCGACTTCAACAAGGGCGAATACAAGCACGTCGAAGGCAAGCGCATCCTCGAACCCATCAAGGGCACCCTGTCCAGTACTCTGATCGAGATGGAGCAGGACGTGCAGAGCTCCATCAGCTACGCGGGCGGCACGAAGCTGATGGACGTACGCAAGGTCAACTACGTGATCCTGGGCGGTGACAACGCGGGGGAACACCTGCTGATGTGAAGTACCGAGCGAGCCAGCGGGCCCTCTTTTTTTAAAATTTTTTTGCGGCACTTGCGCCAATCAAAAAAATTCGTGCATAATTCGAGGCTCTGCAGCAACGCAGACACGAATTAAAAAGTGGGTTCTTAGCTCAGTTGGTAGAGCAGCGGACTCTTAATCCGTAGGTCGAGTGTTCGAGTCACTCAGGACCCACCACTTACAAGCCGCAAGGCAAAAAAAGCCGAAGTTACCTCAGTGACTTCGGCTTTTTTCATTGGCGACGGTATGAGGCGTTTCATGTGATGCGTCTCGCATCCAGGTTGCAGACGCATGCAGGCTAGGCTTGCAGCGCGTACGGGCCGCAGGGTGACGCGCTGGATGCTGCGCCCGACGGCACGACAGCGCACCGCCGTCCGGACGGCTTGATATGTCCAAATCGCGATCGGCCGCGAGCCTCCCCGACAGCGATCAGCTCCAGCCCTTCCTCACTCCTCGCGCAAGGTCATCGACCGACTAGCCCGGCGCCTCGGCGGGACGGGCGGCGCACGCTCGATGCGTGCACCCTGCGCCAGCACGCTCGGCGCCCCAATGCCCCAAGAGCCAGATCCATCCGCAAACGGGCTGCGTACAAGGAACAGCCTTGCGCCACATCGCCCCGATGCCCCCCCCCCGCGGACCTGTCTGCCACCGAGCGACGCACGCAAGAACCCGGCAGGCAGGATGCCAGCCTCATTGAATGCGAGGGGCGTACCGCCGCTCGAATCCTGCCCAGCTGCAATCAAAAATATGATGAGAAATACCCAATACCCATGATCAATTCATCAGGCGATTCCATTCCGGCGCGCGTTGTCAGAAACCGATTTTTGCTGTCGAACACTGCCGTCACGGCCTTTTCCGGCATCGCACGGCGGCTGCACGCTGTATCGTTCTTGTTGATCGTCGCACTCGGTGCCGTGGCGCTGATGGCCTGGATGCAACTGAATCGCGTAGGAGAGCTGGGCGACGCGACAGGCAGAACCCGCGTTCCCCAGCTCACCCGGATCGCGAGTACGGAACTGAGCATCACCCAGATCTCCCTGCAGATCCGCCATGCCATGCTGGTGCGCACGCCCGAGGACCTGCAGATGACCTTGGCCGATATCGATACCAAGTACAAACGCATCGCGGAGAACGACGCGGCGTTCCTGGCGCAGGTGAACGACGCGGCGGCGCGGCAAGAGTTCGTGAATGTCTGGCAGAAACTACAGCAAGAGTTCAAGCCCATAGCGGACCGCAACCTCCAGTTGATCCTCCAAGGCCGCAAGGACGAAGCCTTCGACGTGCTGGTGAACGAAACCATCCCCATGCGAAACCGTCTGCTGGCCTGGCTGGCAAAAGAGCGCCAGCACCAGTCAGACCTGTTGCATTCAGAGCTGGCCGACATTCGCCAGGAAGCCATCAAGACCCGCACGCAGCTCGCACTGCTGGTGGTGGCGATTGCCCTGGGCTTGGTCGTTTTCTCCTGGTACATCGCTCGGGTGCTGCAGCATCGGGTCGCGCAGTCCCGCGCAGTGGCTGAACGGGTGCGCGACGGCGACCTCACCGTACCTGTGATCGACACGGCCCAAGACGAATTCAGTCCGCTGCTGAGCGCCCTCGCGGAAATGCAGCATGCCCTCACGCAGGTGGTGTCTAGCGTGCGGCAAGGCTCGGAGAGCGTGGCTACGGCATCCGCAGAGATCGCACAGGGCAACCACAACCTGTCGGCACGCACCGAACACCAGGCCAGCGCGCTCGAAGAAACCGCTGCTTCCATGGATCAGCTGGGCGCCACGGTGCGCCAGAACGCCGACAACGCACAGCAGGCCAGTCAGTTGGCTCATGCAGCCTCCGAAGTGGCTGCGCGTGGAGGCACGGTCGTACGCCAGGTCGTGAACACCATGCGCGGCATCGACCAAAGCAGCGGCAAGATTGCAGAGATCATCGGCGTGATCGACGGCATCGCCTTCCAGACCAATATCCTGGCGCTGAACGCTGCAGTGGAAGCCGCTCGCGCTGGCGAACAGGGACGGGGATTTGCCGTAGTGGCGAGCGAGGTGCGCAACCTGGCGCAGCGCAGCGCCGGAGCGGCCAAGGAGATCAAGGAACTCATCACCGACAGCGTGGCCCAGGTGCGGAGCGGCTCGGCGCTGGCGGATCAGGCCGGGGCGACCATGACGGAGGTGGTGGACTCCATTCGCCGCGTAAACGATGTGGTGTCGGAGATCAGCACGGCCAGCCGCGAGCAGAGCGCGGGGGTCAGCCAGGTGGGAGAAGCCGTGACACAGATGGACCAGGTCACGCAACAAAACGCCGCCCTGGTGGAGGAAAGCGCGGCAGCAGCCAATTCGTTGCGCCAGCAGGCGGAGAGCCTGGTAGCGGCGGTCGCCGTGTTCCGGCTGGGGGCGCCAACGCGCACCATGCCCGCGGGCCAGGCGCAAGAGAGGACGCTGCAGCACTCGTCGCGCAACGCAATGAGCTTGCTACCGCGCTGATCACCGTCGTCGCGCCTCATCTAATCGGCGCCCTGCCTTGGCATCGGCGATGCAAAGCGAGGGCGCGTGACGGGATCTCGAAGGCCAGGACCGCCCCTCTGCAGCCGGGTTCGACCTACAGGCAAACCACTGCCTCCACGCTAGCTTCGATGTTCCACCTCCACTTCATCGCCGCAAGGCCAGGAAAGCACATCATGAACGCAGCCAACACCGCAGCCGCACCCGACCGCATCGCAGCGAACGACCCGAAGTCGGTGGCCCACTGGGCCAGGAAGCTGGGCGTCAGCGAACAGCAGATCCAGGACGCCGTGGCCGCAGCGGGCGACCAGGCGTCCGACGTGGAGCTGCACCTGAAGGGTACGCGCAGCACCACGAACGACGACCGCATCGAACAGGCAGGCGCAGGAAACGCCTGACGGAATCGGAGCCGGCCGGGACACTTTCGCGCCCCGCGGTCGCCATAATGGTTGCCAAGCGACCTTCCCGCACCTTCCAGCGCCGAAGCCTCGCCCCCCCCCCGCATGCCGCGAGGCTTGTTGCCGTAGACATTCCTGGCTGAAGGCAGGGCTGCGGCGCCAGCGAGCAGCTTCCATCCACCTCAGCCCATGCCACACCTCTTCTCCCGCATCACCCTCGGCACAGCCCTGATCGCCTGTTGCATTGGCGCCGCACAAGCCCAGCAAGTCACCGTGCAAGACGCCTGGGTCCGCGCGACGGTGCCACACCAAAAGGCGACGGGCGCATTCATGCGGCTGAAGTCCGGCAAGGACATGCGGCTGATGTCCGTCAGCACGCCCGCAGCGCCGATCGCCGAAGTACACGCAATGAAGATGGTGAACAACGTGATGAAGATGCGCGCCGTGCCGAGCCTGGACGTGCCCGCCGGCAAGATCGTAGAGCTGCAGCCGGGCGGCTACCATCTGATGCTGATGGACTTGCCGGCCCAGGTAAAGGCGGGCGATACCGTTGCGCTGATCCTGGTGTTCCAGGACAACGACGGCCAGCGCGAGACCGTACAGGTGCACGCCCAGGCGCGCGGCATGGCGACCACAGCGGCTCCTGCCGGCGGCGGCTCCGCCGGGCACGGCGAGCACGGCGGCATGCACCAGCATTGAGTCCTAGATCCATCGACATCCACCGCCGCCCCGCCACCTACCCCGTCACTCTGCGCCCATGAACCCACAAGCCCATGAACTCTGGCGCGCACCGCGCTGGGCGCTGGCCGCCCTGCTGGCCCTGCTCGGCATGCTGGGGCCGTTCTCGATCGACACCTACATCCCGGCGTTCTCCGGCATCGCCGCGGCCGTGGGCGCCACGCCGGTGGAGATGCAGCAGACGCTGTCGGCCTACCTGTTCGGCTTCGCCTTCATGACGCTGTTCCACGGCGCGCTGTCGGACAGCTTCGGCCGCCGGCCCGTGGTGCTCTGGGGCATCGCCGTGTTCACGCTCGCGTCGGCGGGCTGCGCGCTCTCGCAGAACATCGGCCAGCTGGTACTTTTCCGGGCGCTGCAGGGGCTGTCTGCAGGCGCCGGCATCGTGGTGTCACGCGCCGTGATCCGCGACATGTTCCCGCCGGCGCAGGCCCAGCAGGTGATGAGCCAAGTCACGATCTATTTCGGGGTCGCGCCGGCCATCGCACCCATCGTGGGCGGGTGGCTGTTCGTGCATTTGGGATGGCACAGCGTCTTCTGGTTTTTGACCGGCGTGGGCCTGCTGCTGTGGATCGCCAACTTCCGCCTGCTGCCCGAAACGCTGCATGCCAGCCAGCGCCAGCCCTTCAATGCACGGCACCTGCTGCAGGGCTATTGGCAACTGGGTTCGAGCCCACGCTTTCTGCTGCTGGCGCTGGCAAGCGGGGTGCCGTTCAACGGCATGTTCCTCTATGTGCTGGCGGCGCCCGCCTTCCTGGGCGACCACCTGCATCTGGCTCCCACGCATTTCTTCTGGTTCTTCGTCCTGACCATCTCCGGGATCATGGGCGGCGCCTGGCTCAGTGGCCGGCTGGCGGGCCGCATTCCGCCCAAGCGGCAGATACGGCACGGCTTCCTGATCATGTTCGCCATGGCGGCGCTCAACCTGACGGCCAATGCCCTGTTCACGGCACACGTGGCGTGGGCGCTGCTACCGATCGCCGCGTTCGCCTTCGGCTGGGCGCTGATGGTGCCAGTCGTCACGCTGCTGGTGCTCGACCTCTACCCGGAGCGGCGCGGCATGGCCTCATCGCTGCAGGCCTTCGTCGGCTCCACCGCCAACGGGGTGGTGGCCGGCGTGGTTGCGCCACTGGTGATGCATTCCACCCTGCTGCTGGCCTGCGCATCGGCGGGCATGACCTGCGTCGGACTGGTCGCCTGGGTGTACCTGCATCACCGTTGGCCTGACATCGGCCGCGTAGCCACCGCCGCCTGACGCGCCGCAACCGCCCCAGCCCGACGACGAGCGACAGACGGCACCGCTGGCTTGCAGACCCGGCGCGGCCAAAAGACCGCAGCCATACCCGTCAGCCTCGCCGGCGCTGCAGGCCGTTATCGGCGTAATACCGCGTTTTCTCCGCGTACATTGCCTCATCGGCACGATTGACCGCGCCCTCGATCTGGTCGCCCGACGCGGCGATCGCCACACCGATCGACAGACTCAGTACCGAACCTGGGTAAAACTGGTTGTTGAGATCCAGCAAGGACTGGATGCGATCGACCGCGGCCTGGGCACCGCGCTCGTCCACGCCCGGCAGCAGCAACGAGAACTCATCACCACCGATGCGCGCCGCGCACGCCGGCGGATCCACGGCCTTACCCAACACCTCGCCCACGCGCCGCAGCATCGCGTCACCCGCCGCGTGGCCCGACTCGTCGTTAATGAACTTGAGCCCGTTCATGTCGATCACCACCACGCCCACCGGAAAGGGCCCTTTGCGCGTGAGCCGGTTCAGCTCTTCCACGTAGTAAGCGCGGTTGCGCAGCTGAGTGAGCACATCGTGCTTGCCTAGGTATTCCAGATAGGCCTCGGCCTTCTTGCGGGCGGTGATATCCACCAATGAGATCAGCACCATGGACCAGTCGTCCTGCCGTTCCTCCAGGATGGAGAACTGCATGTGAATGTGGACGGCCTCGCCGGAAAGGCTGTAGTTCACCACCTCGCGCTGCTGAAACAGCCGGCCTTCCCAAAGATCGAGCAACTGCTCAGCGAAGGACTCATGCATCTCACCGCGGAAGACTTTGACGATCTGCTTGAGCAAGGTGTCCTTGCTGTCCGCGCCGAACATCTGCAGCGTCTGCTCGTTCACGTCGATGACCCGGATTTCCTGAATGCAGCGATCCACGAATTCGGGGTGCACCTTCAGGAAGGTCTTGAAGTCACGGATGCCCTGGCGGCGAACATCATCGAGCAGGCGCTTGACCGCGCTGAAATCCTCGACCCAGAGCGATACAGGGGAATGCTCGAACAGCCCGCGCGCATATTCCTCGCTGCGCTGCAGGCGGGTACGGCTCTCGATCTGCTGGGTGTTGTCTTCCAGCGAAATGAGGACGCGGTCCCAACGGTCTTCATGGCCTGGCAGGATGCGGCCGCGAATGTGGACGTCGAGCCGGCGGCCATCGAGTGCGTAATTGACAGTCTGGTTCGAGAAATCCAGCGCACCGGACCACAGCTGGCGCAGCTCCGCGATGGCTTGCTGGTGCATGTCGCCCCGGAAGATGCTGTCGAGCGAAGCCAGCAGCGTCGCCTGGTCGGGCGCGGCGAACAACTCCAGCGTCCGCTGGTTCACCCGCAGCACTTTGATCGCGGCGCCATACGCCTGCATGCGGGACGGGTCCGCGCGCACATAGGCCTCGACATCGACCACGCCCTCGCTGCGCCAGGTGTCCAGCAAGGTCTTCAGTGCACTGAAATCCTCCAGCCAGAGCGACACGGGCGCGATGTCGAACATATGCTCGAAATCGTTTTCCGACGGGGAAGAAAGAGACATCCTGGGCCCTCCATGGTCATGACGCAGGCATGACAGCCGCGCTACGGCCCGCCCAGATCGAATTATCGACCGCCCCCGACCCTGCGCCGCGAAGCTCGCGCCAAAGAAAAAGCCAGCCTCAAGGGCTGGCTTTTTCTTTCACTTACCGCACGGGTCAGCGTGCGCCTGTGGATCAGGCGTTAGCGGGCCGGACGAGCCGGGCGCTTGCGTGCGTCGTGCGGCACGAACGGCTTGCCACCGCCCGTGCCGGGCTTTGCAAATGCCGGCTTGCGTGCCGCAAAGTCGCCGCCACGGCCTGCGCCGTCAGGACGGCCGCCACCGAAGCCACCGCGCGGCTGGTCGCCGAAGCCGCCGCGTGCGGGCTCGCCGAAGCCAGGCTTGCGGCCGTAGCCTTCGCCATCGCGGCGGGGAGCGCCGCCGCCAAAGCCACGCTGGTCGTCACCCCGGGGAGCGAAATGGCCGCCACCTTGGTAGCCACCACCATCACGAGCAGCCGGAGCGCCGCGGCCGAAACGGTCGCCGCCGCGATCACGGTCGCCAAAGCCCCCGCCGAAGCCGCCACGGCCACCACCCGAAGGACGGCGATCGCCGCCACGGAAGCCGCCGCCTTCGCGGCTGCCACGGCCACCAAATTCGGGGCGGGCCTGCGGCGCACGCTGCTGCGGCTCCAGGCCAGGAATGACTTCTGCTTTGAACTGCTGCTTGCTATAGCCTTCGATATCGAAGATCTTGCGGCGGTCGCGGAACTCCGCGAACGTCACGGCCAGGCCTTGGCGGCCTGCACGGCCGGTACGGCCGATGCGGTGGGTGTAGTCCTCGGCCTTCATGGGCAGGCCGTAGTTGAACACGTGCGTGATGGTCGGCACGTCGATACCGCGAGCAGCCACGTCGGTAGCCACCAGCACCTGCACCTGGCCGCTGCGCAGCGCCATCAGGCGGCGGTTGCGCAGGCCCTGGCTCAGGGCGCCGTGCAGCGCCACAGCCGAGAAGCCCTCTTGCTGCAGGTCGTTAGCCAGGCCGTCGCACTCCACCTGGGTGCTGGCGAACACGATGGCCTGGTTGATGGAGGTGTCACGCAGCCAGTGGTCCAGCAGCTTGCGCTTGTGCTGAGCGTTGTCAGCCCAGAACAGGGTCTGCTTGATGTTGGCGTGCTTTTCCTGCGGGCTGTCGATCTGCACCTTCTGCACGTGCGAACCGCCATCGTGCATCACGCGCATGGCCAGCTGCTGGATGCGCGGCGCGAACGTGGCGCTGAACATCATGGTCTGCTGACGCTGGCTGGTCATCTGGTTGATGTCGGCCAGGTCGTCGGCGAAGCCCAGGTCCAGCATACGGTCGGCTTCATCGACCACCAGGAACTTCACCTGGTCGAGCTTGATCTGCATGGAGCGTTGCAGGTCCAGCAGACGGCCCGGCGTGGCGACCACGAGGTTGGCGTTCTGCAGCTTGGCAATTTGCAGTTGGTAGGGAATGCCACCCACCACGTTGGCCACGCGCAGGCCGCGGCAGTGCTTGACCAGTTCGATGGCGTCGTGCGCCACCTGCTGGGCCAGTTCACGCGTCGGGCACAGGATCAGCGCACCGGGCACGGCGGCCTTGAAGTTGCGGGCGTTGGTGGGGTCCTTGCGCTTGGCGCGCTTAGGAGCCGGTTCGCCACGGGCTGCGGCTTCAGCGACGGCACGGTCGAACTCGGCGCGGGCAGCGGCTTCGGCAGCGGCCTGTTCGCCGATCAGCGTGTGCAGCACGGGCAGGAGGAAGGCTGCGGTCTTGCCGCTGCCGGTCTGGCTGGAGACCATCAGGTCGATGAAGCGGGCAGAAGCATCGCTCGGGCTCATCGCCAGAGGAATGGCTCGAGCCTGCACTTGCGTGGGCTGGGTGTAGCCCAGGTCGGCCACGGCCTGCACCAGTTCGGCAGCCAGGCCCAGCTGGACGAAGCCATTGGGTTCGGCCGTCACTTCGACGTCGTCGGCCTGCACGGCCACGGATTCAACAGCCAGGACAGCGTCTGCAGCGGCAATGGAGGTATCTGCAGGCGCGAATTCGCCCTGCACTTGGAGAGTGTCAGTCATATTTTTTCTCACACGAAGACAGCCGCAGGCGTGGCCTGCGGAGGCTTCGTCAATGGTTAAAAAACATCAACCATCAAACGAAACCAGAGCTGCGGGGAGCAGCGCGGGTGGGCATTTGTGCGAAGTTCCGCTGAAACGTGGATTTCAAGCGGCTTGCAGGCCCGGTGTGTGAAGGGAGATGCGCAATCTGCGTGAGCCGCCAAGGGCTAATGTGTCACGCAAGCCGGCGATTATGGCATGCCTGGGGTTTTCCCGCAATGCCTCTTTTGCGCCCTGCCCCATCTTTGTGCAGGGCAGCGAGCGCAGGAGCCTCACACCGCCAGCAGATGCGTGCGGTAGTGCACCATCTCGTCGATGGACTCATGCACGTCGGCGAGCGCGGTATGCCGCTGCGCCTTCTTGAAGGACGAATACGCCTCGGGCTTCCAGCGCTTGGCCAGTTCCTTGAGCGTGCTCACGTCGATGTTGCGGTAGTGGAAGAAGGCTTCGAGCCGAGGCATGTAGCGCACCAGGAAGCGCCGGTCCTGGCCGATGCTGTTGCCGCACATGGGTGCCGAGCCCTTGGGCACGTAGCGCGCCAGGAACTCGATGATTTGCTGCTCGGCATCGGCCTCGGTGATGGCCGAAGCCCGCACCTTGTCGATCAGGCCGCTGCGGCCGTGCGTGCCCTTGTTCCAGGCGTCCATGCCGTTCAGCAGTTCATCGGACTGGTGGATGGCGAACACCGGGCCCTCCACGCGGGGCTCCAGATTCGGGCCGGTCACCACGACGGCGATCTCCAGCAGACGGTCGGTTTCGGGGTTCAGGCCCGTCATTTCGCAATCGAGCCAGACCAGGTTCTGGTCGGACTTGGGCAAGGCAGGCACAGGGGTGGCAGCGGTTTCAGACATGGGGCAATTGTCGCCGATGGGTGCCACGCTCCGCAGCGACGCAGGCATTCCCACTCGGGCATCTGGCGCCGTGGCAAAGCCCTACACTCCAACGCTCATGCCCCACTCTGCCTCCAATCCTCCCTTCTGGACGCCGTCGGTGCTGCTGACGCTGGCGTTCGCCGCACTGCTGCTGGCCGGTCTCGCGCTGCGCTTCTGGCTGGCCACGCGCCAGGTCCGCCACGTGGCGCGCCACCGCAGCGCCGTCCCGGCCGCATTCGCTGGCCGCATCCCGCTGGCGGCCCATCAGAAAGCAGCTGACTACACCATCGCCAAGACCCGATTCGGCCTGCTGGAGATGGCGATCTCGGCCGCCGTGACGCTGGGCTGGACCCTGCTGGGCGGCCTGGACCTGCTCAACCGGGCCCTGCTCGATTGGCTAGGCGGCGGAATGCTGCAGCAGCTGGCGCTGCTGGGCGCCTTCGCGGTGATCGGCGGGCTGATCGACCTGCCGACCACGATCTACACGACCTTCGTGATCGAGCAGCGTTTCGGCTTCAACAAGATGACGCCGCGCCTGTGGCTGGGCGACCTGCTCAAGTCCACGCTGATGGGCGCCATCGTGGGGCTGCCCATCGCCGCGCTCATCCTGTGGCTCATGGGTTCGGCGGGCCCAGCGTGGTGGCTCTGGGCCTGGGCCGTCTGGATGGGCTTCAACCTGCTGCTGATGGTGATCTACCCGCTCCTCATCGCGCCGCTCTTCAACAAGTTCCAGCCGCTGCAGGACGAATCGCTCAAGGCCCGCGTGACGGCGCTGATGCAGCGCTGCGGCTTCGCCGCCAAGGGCCTGTTCGTGATGGACGGCAGCCGCCGCAGCGCCCATGCCAACGCCTACTTCACCGGCTTTGGCGCGGCCAAGCGCGTGGTGTTCTACGACACGCTGCTGCGCCAGTTGAGCCCCGGCGAAGTCGAAGCCGTGCTGGCCCACGAGCTGGGCCACTTCAAGCACCGACACATCGTCAAGCGCATCGTGAGCCTGTTCGCGCTCAGCTTGGCGGGTTTCGCGCTGCTGGGCTGGCTGAGCACGCAGTTCTGGTTCTATACGGGCCTGGGCGTGGTGCCCAACCTGATGCTGCCGGGCCTGGCGCCCGCCGCGCCCAACGACGCGCTGGCGCTGCTACTCTTCCTGCTCGCCGCGCCCGTCTTCACGGTGTTCATCTCGCCGCTCTTTGCGCAGATCTCGCGCCGCCACGAATTCGAGGCGGACGCCTATGCCATGGCGCAGGCCAGCGGCAGCGACCTGGCCGCCGCGCTGCTCAAGCTCTACGAAGACAACGCCTCCACGCTCACGCCCGACCCGGTGTACGTGAAGTTCTACTACTCGCATCCGCCGGCCAGCGAACGCCTGGCCCGCATGCCCATCCCGAGCCCGATGCCATCATGAGCACTCCATCCATGTTCCCCCGCAAAGACTGGTCTCAGGAGCCCCGCCGGGCGCTGACGGCCACAGAAGTGGTCACCCGGCTGGCCGAGCTGAACGGCTGGGCACTGAGCGGTGACGGCGCGGCCGTGGCCATCGAGAAGACCTACCGCTTCGCCAACTACCACGAGACCATGGCCTTCGTGAACGCGGTGGCCTTCATCGCCCACGCGCAGGACCACCACCCCGACCTGTCGGTGCACTACAACCGCTGCGTGGTGCGCCTGAACACGCACGACGTGAGCGGCATCTCGGCCACCGACATCGACTGCGCGGCGCGTTTCGACGCCCTGCTGGCCGCATGATGCATTCCGCCCACTTGCCGCTGCGCAGCCATGGCTGAGCGCAGCGCCCTGTACGAAGGCCTGGTGGTGGCCAGCCACGGCCGCCACTGCCTGGTCGAATCGCCCGACGGCGCCCGCCGCATCTGCCACCCGCGCGGCAAGAAGAGCCAGGCCGTGGTGGGCGACCGCGTGCTCTGGCAAGCGCCACCGCCCGGCCAGGGCGAAGAAGGCACGATCGAGCGCGTGCAGGAACGCCGTAACCTCTTCTACCGGCAGGACGAGATCCGCACCAAGTCGTTCGCGGCCAACCTCGACCAAGTGCTGATCCTGATCGCGGCCGAACCGGTGTTCTCCGAAAGCCAGCTGGCGCGCGCGCTGATCGCGGCCAAGGCCGAGCACATCCAGCCGCTGATCGCGCTTAACAAGAGCGACCTGGTCGAGCCCTTCGCCCGGGCCTGGGAGCGCCTGCTGCCCTACCGCCACATGGGCGGCGACGGCAGTGATGGCGGCCACACCGCCAGCCACCACTACCGCGTGCTGCCGCTCTCGCTCTCGGAATCGGCCGAGGTGGACCGCCAGGCGCTGCTGGAGCTGCTGCGCGGCAAGACCACACTGGTGCTCGGCCCCTCGGGGTCGGGCAAGAGCACGCTCATCAACCTGCTGGTGCCGGGCGCGACGGTGCTGACCGGCGAGATATCGCAGGCGCTCAACTCCGGCAAGCACACCACCACGAGCACGACGCTTTACTGGGTGGACCCGCAGGAGCGCACCACCGCGCTCATCGACTCGCCGGGCTTTCAGGAATTCGGGCTGCACCATATCGGCCCGGCCGACCTGCCGCGCCTGATGCCCGACATCGGCCTGCATGCGGAGCACTGCCGCTTCTACAACTGCACCCACCTGCACGAGCCGGGCTGCGCGGTGATGGAACACGTGGACGGCCTGCAGGGCGAATCACGCACCGGGCCAGGCGCCATCAGCGCCAGCCGCTACCAGATCTACGCCAACCTGTTTGCGGAACTGAGCGAGACGCGGCGCTGGTGAGTTCCGGCCCGGATCAGGGCCAAAACGGGCTGCAGCGCTTGAAGAACAACCGCCAGTAGCTATAAAAACAATAGCAATTAGCCCAGCAGGCGCGCGAAGGTCAGCAGCGCCAGCAGCAGCATCCACACCACCACCGAGCGCCAGACCAGCCCCACCACGCTGCGCAGATGCGCGATCTCAGGGGTGCGGCCGGGCGTGCTGTCGCTGTCGGCATCGGCCTCTACGGCGTCGATCACCGCCGGGTCGATCGCGGCGACCTGCGGGTCGATGCGCGTGCGCAGGGCCTCGCCGCCCAGCCGCACGTTGATGGCGCCGGCAGTGGCCGCCAGCACCACGCCGTCGTTGTCGTTAGGGAAGCGCTGTGCGTGGAAACGCCAGCCGTCGATGGCCTCCTCGAAGCTGCCCACCACGGCGAAGCTCAGGGCCGTGAGGCGCGCGGGCAACCAGTCGATCGCCGTCCAGGCCCGGTCGGCAGCATGCAGCAGCGCCGCGCTGGGCGGGTGGTCGGAGATGCGCAGGCCTTGCTCCTTCCAGTGCCGCGCCACGAATTCGGCCATGCGGTAGAGCACCGCGCCGGCGGGCCCCAGGCCCAGCGCCGCCAGCAGCGAGAAGCAGGCCAGCACACCGAAGACATGGCGGTGCGCGGCGATCACCGAATACTCGATGACATGACGCACGATCTCGCTGCGTGGCAGGTCGCGCGCGTCGACCTGCTGCCACGCGGCCAGTTCCGCCCGCGCCCGGTTCTCGTCGCCCTCTTCCAGCGCGTCGCGAATGCCGGTGAAGTGGTGGCTGAACTGGCGAAAGCCCAGCGTGAGGTAGAGCACCGCCACGTTCCAGACCATGGCCACCGGCCAGCCGATCCAGTGCAGCAGCAGCCCATGCACAAGCAGCGCGAGGAAGGTAGGCACCAGCACCGCGAGGCACCAGGCGGCCCAGCCCTGCGCGGAGCTACCAGCGTCGAAATTGCGGCGCACCGACAGCGCCCAGGCGCGCACCCCTGCATGGGCGGGATGGGTGCGTGCCAGCGGGCGGGCCTGCTCGATGAGCAAGGCGAACAAGATGGCGAAGAAACTCATGGAGGCCAATGATAGCGAGGCCCCTTTTCCGCGCTGCCTCCGGCCCGCCTGCGCCGCCACGGCAGGCGCAGCCCGGGTACCAGGGCCGCGTCAGGCCATGAGGAAGCGGTAGAAATTGCGCAGCATGCCGGCCGTGGCGCCCCAGATGTAGCGCTCCTTCGCGCCATCGGCATAGGGCATCGCGAACCATTCGCGCTCCAACCCCTGCCAGGCCATGCGCTGGCGGCGGTGGTTCGCGGGGTCCAGCAAAAAGTCGAGGGGCACCTCGAACACGTCAGCCACCTCGTACGGGTTGGGCCGCAGCACGCAGTCGGGCTGCACCAGGGCGACCACCGGCGTGATGATGAAGGCGCTGCCCGTCACATAGGTGGGCAGGGAGCCGAGTACCTCGACGAATCGGGTGTCGAGCCCGACCTCCTCCCAGGCCTCGCGCAAAGCCGTGGCTGCGGGGTCGGCATCTTCGGGATCGGTCCGCCCGCCGGGAAAGGCCACCTGACCGGAATGCTGCGACAAATGCGCCGTGCGCTCGGTGAGCAGCACCGTGGGCCGCTCGCGCAGCACGATGGGCATCAGCACCGCCGCCTGCGAGGGCGTGCGGTCGGAGAAGGCCCGCTCCAGCACCACTTCGGGCTCCCACTGCGGCGCGTGCGCGAAACGCTGTCGCAGCGCCTCGGGCGTCTGCACAGCGCGCGGCACGGCCGGCAGATGAGCGTCCACGCCGGAGATGGGAACCGTGCGCGGGTCGAACGCCGGCAGACGGGCTGCGGGCGGGATGACGGAAGAGACCGGCACCACAGGCGGCTGCGTGGTGGACGCGAGGGGCGCGACGGGGGCACCAGCGGCGGGCGCCGGAACGGGAGGCACGGCGGAAGGCAGCAAGGTCATGCGGCGAGCACCCAAGAAAAAGCCGCTACGGCTTGCGCGGTAGCGGCGGGAGGCCAGAATTCTGGCGCAGGCCTGGACGGGAGATGCCAGGCCTGGAGGCGCATCAAGCGGCTGCTGCGGCCTTGTTGACGCGCGAGGGCAGCTTTTCCTTGATACGTGCCGACTTGCCGCTGCGGTCACGCAGGTAGTACAGCTTGGCACGGCGCACATCGCCGCGGCGCTTGACTTCAATGCTGGCGATCAGCGGGCTGTAGGTCTGGAACGTACGTTCCACGCCTTCGCCGCTGGAGATCTTGCGCACGGTGAAGCCGCTGTTGAGGCCACGGTTGCGCTTGGCGATCACCACGCCTTCGTAGGCCTGAACGCGCTTGCGGGTACCTTCCACCACGTTCACGTTGACGATCACGGTGTCGCCAGGTGCGAATTCGGGGATGGTCTTGTTCAAGCGGGCGATTTCTTCCTGCTCGAGGGTCTGGATCAGATTCATGGTTACTTCCTACCGATCATGTCCGCGCCAGAAATTGGCATGGGCGCCCGGATTGGCGCCTCACATGCTGCACACGGCATGTGTTAGCAGCGGCCGGCCAGAGGATCGAAGAGCCCAAGATTATAGCAACTCGCCCAGCCGGGAGACAACCGCTTCGTCGGCGCGACTCAACAGGCCCTGCGCGCGGGCCGCTTCGATCAGGTCCGGACGGTGGCGCGCGGTGAGCGCCAGACGCTGGTCGCGGCGCCAGCGCTCGATCTGCGCATGGTGGCCCGAGAGCAGCGGCGCGGGCACAGCGCGGCCGGCCCACTCCTCGGGGCGGGTGTAGTGGGGGCAATCCAGCAGGCCGTCGAGCGCGGGGTTGAAGCTGTCGAGTTGGTGGCTGCCCTCGTCGTTCAGCACGCCAGGCTGCAGGCGGGCCACGGCGTCGATCAGGGCCATGGCCGGAATCTCGCCGCCCGAGAGCACGAAGTCGCCCAGGCTCAGCTGCACATCGACATGCGCGTCGATGAAGCGCTGGTCGATGCCCTCATAGCGCCCGCAGAGCAGGATCGCGCCCGGCCCCGCGGCCCAGCCGGCCACGCCGGCATGGTTGAGCGCCTGCCCGATGGGCGAAAACAGCACCACGGGCACGCTCGCGCCTTCGGGCGCGGCCAATGCGCGATCGGCGCGGATGGCGTTCAGGCAGCGCTCCAGCGGTTCGGCCATCATGACCATGCCCGGGCCGCCGCCGAAGGGGCGGTCATCGACGCGCCGGTAGTTACCCTCGGCATGGTCGCGCGGGTTCCAGAGCCGCACTTCCACCTGCCCGCCGGTATAGGCACGCCGCGTCACGCCACTCACGAGGAACGGCGCGAACATCTCGGGAAACAGGGTGATGACGTCGAAGCGCATGGTCTGCGGCGCGGCTCTCGCAGCGAAGAGTGTCAGTAGTCCGGCTGCCAGTCCACGAGGATGCGGCGGTCGGCCAGCTTCACCTCATCGACGAAGGCCGAAACGAAGGGAATCATGCGCTCGAGCGTCTTGCCCTCGTGCTCATAGGCCAGCACCAGCGTGGTCTGCGGCCCGGTGGCCAACAGGTCGCGCACCGTACCCAGCGCCACGCCCTCGCGGTTGACCACGTCCAGGCCGATCAGATCGACCCAGTAGAACTCGCCCTCTTGCGCCGCCGGAAAGCTCGAGCGCGACACAAAGATGCGCGCGCCGCGCAAGGCCTCGGCCGCATCACGGTCGTCCACGCCCTCGGCCATGGCTACGATGGAATCGGAATGCTCGCGCGACTGGCGCACGGCCAGCGACACGGTGCCGCTGAAGAAGCTCTTAGCACCCTTTTCGGCCGGCAGCAGGAACCAGTGCTTGGCCGACAGCAGGGCCTCGGGCGAGGCGCTGTAGGGCAGCACCTTGAACCAGCCCTTCACCCCCCAGGCATCGGCAATGCGGCCGACTTCCACCGCATCGGCGGGCAGGTCTGCGGGCTCTAGAACGGGCAGCTTGGACATGGCGGGCTCAGTGCAGGAAAGGAGGACAGGACAAAAAAGACAGGCAAAGAAAAAGGGCGGGGCCCGTCAGCAGAACCAACGGAGCCCGCCCCTAGCAGCGGAATACGCAGCGATCAGGCAGCTTGCTTGGCAGCAGCTTGCTTGATCAGGCGGTCCACGGTGGGAGATGCCTGGGCGCCCACGCTCTTCCAGTACGTCAGACGGTCTTGAGCAATGCGCAGACCTTCTTCGCTTTCCTTGGCCGTGGGGTTGTAGAAACCCAGGCGTTCGATGAAGCGGCCGTCGCGACGAACGCGCTTGTCGGCAACGACGATGTTGAAGAACGGACGGCCTTTAGAACCGCCGCGGGAGAGCCGAATCACGACCATAATGAATCCTTCGGGTGGTGCAGCCCATACGGAGGCTGCAGAAAGTTTTGCTGCGTTTGAGACACGCGACATGGCCACCCGGCCAGCGACACGCTGCAAAGTCCGCGATTATATCCCCATCTTGCCAATGCCCCTCATCCGTCCGAGCCGCGACGAAGACATCGCCGCCATTGCCGCCATCTATGCCCACCATGTCCTGCACGGCACGGGCACCTTCGAAACCACCCCGCCGACCGAAGCCGACATGGCCGCGCGCCGCGCCGACGTGCTGGGCCGCGGCCTGCCGTATCTGGTGGCGGAGCAGGACGGGCAGGTGCTGGGCTTCGCCTACTGCAACTGGTTCAAGCCGCGACCGGCCTACCGCTTCTCGGCCGAGGACTCCATCTACATCGCCGATGCGGCGCGCGGCATGGGACTGGGCCGCCAGTTGCTGGGTGCACTGTGCGACGCCGCCGAAGGCGCGGGCGTGCGCAAGCTGCTGGCGGTGATCGGCGATTCGGCCAACCTGGGCTCGATCGGAGTGCACCGCTCGGCGGGCTTCACGCAAATCGGCGTGATGCGCTCGGTGGGATGGAAGTTCGGTGCCTGGCGCGACGTGGTGCTGATGGAAAAGCCGCTGGGCGATGGGGACACCACCCCGCCCGAGCCCGTCGGCAGCGAAGCCGCCCACTGAACGCCCTTGCGCGCCCTATCTGCCCCGCCGCATGAAAAACAAGACCATCGCCACCTGGCTGGCCTTCGTGGGCGGGCCGCTCGGTCTGCATCGCTTCTATCTGCACGGCCTGGGCGACTGGCTGGGCTGGCTGCTGCCGATCCCCACGGCCCTGGGCGTCTACGGCATCCAGCGGGTGCAGGCGCTGGGCCAGGACGATCACCTGAGCTGGGTGCTGATTCCGCTGCTGGGCTTCACCATCGCGGGCTGTGCGCTCTGCGCCATCGCCTATGGGCTGATGCCGCCGGAGAAGTGGAACGCGCGCCACAACCCGGCCGCAGCGGTCGCCGACGCGGCGCCGGGGCACACGGGCTGGCTGACCATCGTCGCCGTCGCGCTGGCCCTGCTCGTTGGCACGGCCATTCTCATGGCCAGCCTGGCGTTCAGCTTCCAGCGCTACTTCGAATACCAGGTCGAGGAAGCCCGCAAGATTTCGCAGTAGCCGTTGTCGGCCCTCGGTGTGAAGGGCCGCGAAGCTGATTGCCCAGGCGCAGAGCCTGGATCGGGGCGCCTGGCCACCCGTACCGCCGTGAGGCCGATGCGAGCGGCAGGGGTGCCGCACACCAGCTTGCCCTCCCTCGGCATGCCGAGAACCACGAGCCGAAAGCCGTTAGAACAGCTTCTCAGTCCGCCAGGAAGAGTTCCTGCAGATCGCTCAAGAAGTCGAAGCCGCGCTCGGTGGGGCGCACCAGCCCATCCGCGCGGCTCACCAGGCCCTTGCGCTCGGCCTCGTCCAGCCCCCGGGCAATGGCCGTGAGCGGCAGCCCGGTGCGTTCCATGAACTGCTGCGGCGTGAACCCGTCGCGCAACCGCAGCGCGTTCAGCATGTATTCGAAGGGCAGATCGGCCCGGCGCACGTCCGCGTCCTGTGCGATGGCGCGGCCGGCCAGGGCGCCCTCCATGTAGCGGCGCGGATCGCGCAGCCGCACCTGGCGCACGACGCGGTGCGCGAAGCTGAGCTTGCTGTGCGCGCCAGCGCCGATGCCGAGGTAGTCGCCGAACTGCCAGTAGTTGGTGTTGTGCACGCACTGGTGGCCGTCCCGCGCATAGGCCGAGACTTCATAGCGCCGCAGGCCGGCCGCGCCGGTCATCTCGGTGATGCGGTCGAGCATGGCGTAGGCCGTGTCGTCCTCTGGCACGGCGGGCGGGTGCTTGGCGAAGTAGGTGTTGGGCTCGATGGTCAGGTGGTAGATCGAGATGTGCGGCGGCTCGAGCGCCAGCGCCGTGCGCATGTCCTGCTCCAGGTCGGCGATGGTCTGGCCGGGCAGCGCATACATGATGTCGAGGTTGAAGGTGCCGAAAGCGTCGCGCGCCTCATCCACCGCCGCCAGCGCCTGGGCCCGGTCGTGCACGCGGCCCAGCGCCTGCAGGAAGCGGTCGTCGAAGCTCTGCACGCCCACCGACAGCCGCGTGACGCCCGCCGCGCGGTAGGCGCGGAAGCGGTCCTTCTCGAAGGTGCCGGGGTTGGCCTCCAGCGTGATCTCGCAGCCCGCCTCCAGCCGCAGGCGGGCGCGCACGTCGCCCAGCAGGCGGTCGATGGACTGCGGCGCGAACAGGCTGGGCGTGCCACCGCCGATGAAGATGCTGTGGACGGTGCGGCCCCAGATCAGCGGCAGCGCGGCCTCCAGATCGGCCATCAGCGCGTCCAGGTAGCGCCCCTCGGGCAGTGCATCGGCGCCGGCACGCGCCTCGTGCGAGTTGAAGTCGCAGTAGGGGCACTTCCTCAGGCACCAGGGCAGATGGATGTAGAGCGACAGCGGCGGCAGGCTGGACAGCTGCAACAGGCCCGGGCGCATGTAGTGCTGCGGGTCCCGCAGGGCACCGCCCTCGGGCTGGGCCAGCTCGGCGGCAGGAACGATAGGGATGGACATGGGCAGTGCTCCGGCTTCGGGCGCCACGTCAGAACCAGCGTTCGCGCATCAGCGCCAGCATCTGCTGCGCAGCGCGGCCACGGTGGCTGTGGGCGTTCTTCACGTCCACAGGCAGCTCGGCAAAGGTCTTGCCGAAGTCGGGCAGGAACATGACGGGGTCAAAGCCGAATCCGTTGCTGCCACGCCGCTCGCGCGCGATCTCGCCGGACACGCGGCCCACGGCGATGAGCGGCTCCGGGTCCTGCGGGCTGCGCACGGCCACCAGCGTGCTGACCATGGCGGCGCGGCGGTCGTCGATGCCGGCCATCTGTTCGAGCAGCGCCTGCACGTTGGTGTCGTCCCCCTTGGGATAGCCGAACTGCGTGGCGTAGTAGGCCGTCTGCACACCCGGAAGGCCGCCGAACGCCTGCACGCACAGGCCGGCGTCGTCGGCCAGCGCCGGCAGGCCGGTGTGCTGCGCGGCAAAGCGCGCCTTGGCCAGAGCGTTCTCGACGAAGGTGTGGAAAGGCTCCTCGGCTTCGCCCACGCCCAGGTCGGCCTGGCGCACCAGCTCGACGCCCAGCGGTGCCAGCATGGCCTGCAGCTCGGCCAGCTTGCCGCGGTTGTTGGATGCAAGAACGAGTTTCATGGGGTTTTCGGCTCCTGGCCCAGGCAAAACCTGCGCATTTAGCTATTATTTTTGCAGCGATTGCTGCTGCAGCGCGGCCAGCTCGCCAATGCCCTTTTCGGCCAGCGCCAGCAGCTGGTCCATCTCCTGGCGCGTGAAGGCCGCGCCTTCTGCGGTGCCCTGCACTTCCACGTAGTGCGCCACACCCTGCGCGTTCACGGTCATCACCACATTCATGTCGGTGTCGCACGCCACGTCTTCGACGTATTCGAGATCCAGTACCGGCTGGCCCTGCACGATGCCCACCGAGATGGCCGCGAGCGGCGCAGTGATGGGCGAGGCCTGCAGCTTGCCGGCGGCGATCAGCGTGGCCACCGCGTCCTGCGCCGCCACCCAGGCGCCGGTGATGGCCGCCGTGCGCGTGCCGCCGTCAGCCTGGATCACGTCGCAATCGAGCTGAATCGTGCGCTCGCCCAGGGCCTTGAGGTCGAACACGGCGCGCAGGCTGCGGCCGATGAGGCGCTGGATCTCCTGCGTGCGGCCGTTCTGCTTGCCGCGCGCGGCCTCGCGGTCGCTGCGGGTGTGCGTGGAGCGCGGCAGCATGCCGTATTCGGCCGTCACCCAGCCTTCGCCGCTGCCGCGCTTGTGCGGCGGCACGCGCTCTTCGACCGAGGCGGTGCACAGCACCTTGGTGTTGCCGAATTCGATCAGCACCGAGCCTTCGGCGTGCATGGTGTAGTGGCGGGTCATGCGCACCGGACGCAGCTGGTCGGCAGCGCGGCCACCGGGGCGGGCAGCGGAAGATGGAGTCATGGAAGGGGTTCTCTGCAGCGGGGAATGGGACGCCCGGAAGCACCGGGCGAAAGAACAAAGGGGTGGGTGGACAGCCAGTGACGGCGCGATCGCGCCCCGTGGCGGCCGGCTTCGGCCCAGACGCCGATTCTCGCCTGCCTGACCGCCGGCAAGGCTAGAGCTTGCGCGCCGCCGAGCGGCGGATAGCCTCGTTGATCTCGGCGATGGAGCGCTCGATGGCCGCGTCATCCAGATCGTCCAGCAGCAAGCCATCGGGTGCAGCGCCCTGGATGGTGGAGGCGAAAGCATCGTCGCCCAGGCTCGCGGTGCTCACGCTGAACGTGGAGCCGAAGGCGTCGGGCGTTTCCCACTCCAGGGCCAGGGCGGTCACGTTGTCGCTGGCGGTGCCGGCCTTGCGCAGCGCATCCTCGACCAGATCCGGAACGGCCACGTCCACCGTCTGGCGCCCCAGCAGGCGCGCGATGTGGGGGTCGTCGAGCGTGCCCCAGAGGCCGTCAGAGCACAGCAGGATGCGGTCGCCCTGCTCCAGCAGCACCGGTCCGGCGCGATCGTAAATCGGCTTGGCGGGCGAGCCCAGGCAGGTGAAGAGCACGTTGCGGTTGGTGATCGCCCGCTCGAACAGGGGCCGGGGCGCATCGCCCAGCTCCAGGTAGGAATGGTCGCGGGTGCGCGCCAGCACCGCGCCGTCACGCACGAAATAGAGGCGCGAATCACCGCAATGCACCCAGCTGGCCCGCCCGGCCTGCACCACCGCAGCCACCAGCGTGGTGCGGGGCGAATCCGCCAGGCCGCGCTCGCTCGCGTGCTTGAGGATGGCCTGGTGCGCCGCCAGCAGGGCCATAGCCAGAAAGGCCTGCGGATCGGCCAGCGCTGGCTGCGCCTCGCGCTGGAACAGGGCGGACACGGTCTGGATGGCGATCTGCGCGGCCACCTCGCCGTCGGGGTGCCCCCCCATGCCATCGGCGAGCACGAACAGGCCTGATGCCCGCGTATAGCAGTAGCCCATGCGATCTTCGTTCTTCTCGCGCCCGCCGCGCCGGCTGATCTGGAAGACCGAGAACTTCATTTCGTCTTCGCTCCGGCCGGTGTGATCTGGCTCGACCTGGCACCGCTGCGCCGGACATCGCCCACCAGCGAATCGATCTGCATGCGGACCTTCTCGCCCAGGCTGAGCCGGGTGTAGCGGCGCTCGCCCTCGCGGCTGAGCTCTTTTTGGAGCGCGAAGACGGACTGCGGCCGCGAAAGCGGGTCCAGCGCCATGCACCATTCGACCACCTCGATCAGGTTGTCCGAATAGATGCCGCGCAGCTTGGTAAGCGACTGCGTGAACCGGTCGGCATCATTGCGCTGCGGCGCCTCGGTGGGCGGAAAGCCCTGCATGCAGGCGTAGATGCAGGCGCCGATGGCGTAGATGTCGGTCCAGGGCCCCATCTGCGTATCGCGGCGGTACATCTCGGGCGCAGCGAATCCCGGCGTGTACATGGGGCGGATGAAGTTCCCCTCTTTCGAAAGCACTTCGCGCGCCGCGCCGAAGTCGATCAGCACGGCCTTGTTGTCGTCGGTGATGAAGACGTTGGCCGGCTTGATGTCCAGGTGCAGCATCTTGTGCTGATGCACGATGCGCAGACCGCGCAGCACCTCGTCGAACAGTGAACGAATGGTCGATTCGCGGAACACCTTCTTCGTGTTCAGGTCGCGCGCAGTGATGATGAAGTCCTGCAGGGTCGCGCCCTCCAGGTAGTTCATCACCATGTAGACGGTTTCGTTCTCACGGAAGAAATTCAGCACGCTGACAACGGAAGCATGCGAGATCTGCGCGAGCGAACGCCCTTCCTCGAAGAAACTCTTGAGCCCCAGGCGGTAGAGAGAGAGCTTTTCGGGCTGCACTTTCGGCAGCAGTTCACCCGGTTCGCGGGTGGCGAGCGATGAGGGGAGGTATTCCTTGATGGCCACTTGCTGGCCGTCGGCATCGGTGGCCAGATAGACCACACCGAACCCTCCGGCGGACACCTTCCGGACCACGCGATAACCGCCGATGGAGGTGCCGGGAGGCAGGGGTGCCGGCTTGATCTTGGACATATTCTGCGATGAAGACTCGGGCACGAATCGGAACCGGGATAATCGCGCGTTTGCAGCAACCACCGAGAGTCCCATGGCAGTTTACAGCATGACCGGATACGCCAGCGTCCAGCACGGAGCGTCTGCCGCAGGCGCCGAAACCGACGCGCCGACGCGCCGCCTGGGTATCGAGATCCGATCGGTCAACAGCCGCTTTCTCGACCTGTCCTTCCGTCTTTCCGACGAGCTGCGAGCCCAGGAGCCCGCGCTGCGCACCCTGCTCACCGCCAAGCTCAAGCGAGGCAAGGTCGAGGTCCGCGCATTCATCGAAGACGAAGGCACCGGCGGCCTGCCCGACCCCGCCCCCCGGTTGCTGCAGCGGCTCAACGGCATGCAGGACGCCATCAAATCCTGGCTGCCCCAGGCCGCGCCCCTGAGCGTGGCCGATGCGCTGCGCCTGTGCGCCAGCTTCTCCGGCCCGGCGCAGGACTGGTCCGAAGCCCTGCCCTCACTGGCCGAGCAGGCACTCAAAGCCTTGATGACGGCCCGCGAGCGCGAGGGCAAGCGCCTGGCCGCCATGCTGCAGGACCGGCTGGACCAACTGCGTGCACTGGCCAAACAGGCCGAGCCGCTGGTGCCGCAGCTGGTCGAGCAGCACCGGCAGCGCTTCCTTGACCGCTGGAACGAAGCCCTGGCCCACGCCGACGGCAAGATCGCGGCCGAAGCCGCGCAGGACCGGGCCCTGACCGAAGCCACGGCGTTTGCCATCCGCATCGACGTGGCCGAGGAAGTCACACGACTGCAATCGCACCTCGATGAAATCGAGCGCCTGCTGAAAAAGGGTGGCGAGATCGGCAAGCGCCTGGACTTCCTCATCCAGGAGCTGCACCGCGAGGCCAACACCCTGGGCTCGAAGTCGGCAGCACTCGAACTCACGCGCATCAGCGTGGACATGAAGGTACTGATCGAGCAGATGCGCGAGCAGGTCCAGAACATCGAGTGATGGATAATCCTGATTTGATAGCAGCTAGCGCAGACGCCGTATGGACTATCCCGGAAATCTCTTTGTAGTGGCGGCCCCCAGCGGGGCCGGCAAGTCAAGCCTGGTCAAGGCCCTGCGCGAGCTCGACTCGCACGTGCAGCCGTCGGTGTCGCACACCACGCGCCCGCCGCGCGGCCAGGAAAAGCACGGCCGCGAATACTTCTTCACGTCCGACCAGGAATTCGACGCCATGATCGCCGCCAACGGCTTCGTCGAGTGGGCACACGTGCATGGCCGTCGCTACGGAACCTCGCGCAAAGCCATCGAAGAGCGCGTGGCCCAGGGCGCTGACGTGCTGCTGGAGATCGACTTCCAGGGCGCGATCCAGATCAAGCAGGCCTTCGCCAACGCGGTGCTGATCTTCATCCTGCCGCCCAGCTGGGAAGAGCTGCGCTCGCGCCTGGAGAGGCGCGGCGAAGACGCGCCGGACGTCATCGAACTGCGGCTGGCCAACGCTGCCTCGGAAATGGCCCAGGCCCAGAAATTCGACTTCGTTATAATCAATGAATTGTTCGAGCGTGCGGTTTTCGACCTGAAGACCATCGTTCACGCCCAGCGCCTGAAGTACGCGGCCCAGCGCAGAGCCCGCGCCGACATCTTCGAGTCGCTCAACATCACCTGATTCCCACTTTTTCGAGAAACATCCATGGCCCGCATCACCGTCGAAGATTGCCTCGAGCAGATCCCCAACCGCTTCCAACTGGTGCTGGCGGCCACCTACCGTGCTCGCATGCTGAGCCAGGGCCATGCCCCCCGCATCGAGAGCCGCAACAAGCCCGCCGTCACGGCGCTGCGCGAAATTGCCGCAGGCAAGGTCGGCCTGGAAATGCTCAAGAAGGTACCCGGCTGATTGCCTTGAATTGCCAGCCCCTGCCGGGCTGAAGCCAAAGAGCACCGCATTGCGGTGCTTTTTTTTGCCTGGAAAGCCCAGCCCTTGATGGCAGGCTACATTAAAGGCATGACTGCGGTGTTGAACAAAACTTCTGTTTCCGATGGACTGCCGAGCGAAAGCCCGGGCAGCGCCAGCCCGTCCGCAGCGGCAGCCAACGCAGCGGCGGCCAGTTTCGCGGCTCTGGTGGACAGCCTCGACTACCTGGACACGGCCAGCATCGAGCAGGTTCGCCAAGCCTACCGGTTTGCCGACCAAGCGCACCTGGGTCAACTACGCAGCAGCGGCGAGCCCTACATCACCCACCCCATCGCGGTCACTGCACAGTGCGCCACCTGGAAGCTCGACGCCCAGGCGCTCATGGCAGCGCTGCTGCACGACTGCATGGAAGATTGCGGCGTCACCAAGGCCGATCTCATTGAGCGCTTCGGTGCACCGGTAGCGGAACTGGTGGACGGCCTGACCAAGCTGGACAAGCTGCAGTTCAACACCCGCGAAGAGAATCAGGCCGAATCGTTCCGCAAGATGCTGCTGGCCATGGCGCGCGACGTGCGCGTCATCCTCATCAAGCTGGCCGACAGGACGCACAACATGCGCACCCTGTCGGACATGCCGCGCAGCAAGTGGGGCCGCATCTCCTCCGAGACACTGGAGATTTACGCCCCCATCGCCCACCGCCTTGGCCTGAACCAGACCTACCGCGAGCTGCAGGACCTATCTTTCCGCCACCTGCACCCTTGGCGCTACGCAACCCTTTCCAAGGCCGTCAACAAGGCGCGCAACCGCCGCCGCGACATCGTCCAGAAGGTGCAGAACGAGGTCGATGCCGCCTTTGCCCGCATCCACATGAAGGTGCGCCTGGCCGGGCGAGAGAAAACGCTTTACGCCATCTACCAAAAGATGGACCTCAAGCACCTGAGCTTCGCGCAGGTGACTGACATTTACGGCTTCCGTGTGATCGTCCCCACGGTGACCGACTGCTATACCGCGCTGGGCGTTCTCCACCAGATGTACAAACCGGTGCCGGGGCGCTTCAAGGACCACATCGCCATCGCCAAGCTCAACGGCTACCAGTCGTTGCACACCACGCTTGTAGGCCCTTCGGGAGTGAACATCGAGTTCCAGATGCGGACCGAAGAAATGCATGTGGTGGCCGAAGCCGGGGTGGCCGCCCACTGGCTCTACAAGGCCCAGGACGACGAAGGCACGACCGCTGAACGCCTGGGCACCAAGTGGCTGCAATCCCTGCTCGACATCCAGAACGAGACCCGCGATGCGGCCGAGTTCTGGGACCACGTCAAAGTGGACCTGTTTCCCGACGCGGTCTATGTCTTTACGCCCAAGAGCCAGATCATGGCCCTGCCCCGCGGCGCGACGGTGGTGGACTTCGCATACGCCATCCACAGCAACGTCGGCGACCGCACAACGGCGGCCAAGATCAACAACGAACAGGTGCCCCTGCGCACGGAACTGAAGAACGGCGACGTGGTGGAGATCATCACCGCGCCGGTTTCCACGCCCAACCCGGCCTGGCTGGGCTTCGTGCGCACGGGCCGGGCTCGCTCGAAGATCCGTCACTATCTCAAAACACTGGCGCATACCGAATCCGCCAGCCTGGGCGAAAAGCTGCTGACCCAGGCCCTGCGAGCGGAAGGCCTGGAACAACTGCCTGACGACCAGGACAACCAGGCACTGTGGGAAAAGCTGCTGCGCTTCACCGGCAACCGGAACCGGGCCGAACTGATGACCGACATCGGCCTGGGCAAGCGCATCGCCGGCATCGTTGCCAAGCGGCTGGTCGTGCTGATGTCCGAGTACGGGCACCGGCCCGATGCCCTGCTGCTGACGCGCGAACGCTACAGTTCGCACGAGAACCTATCGCAAGGTGGGCTCACCCTGGACGGCAGCGAGAATGCCTCGGTTCAGTACGCCCACTGCTGCCGCCCCGTACCCGGCGACCCCATCGTCGGCTACCTGGGCAAGGGCGAAGGGCTGGTGGTGCACAACAGCGCCTGCAGCGTGGCCAAGAAGCTGCAGCACAAGGACAGCGAACGCTTCATCGCGGTGGATTGGGCTGACGAACCCACGCGCCTCTTCGAGACCGGCATCGTGGTAACCATCTCCAATGGCAAGGGAGTGCTCGCGCGCATTGCGGCAGAATTGGCCAGTTCCGAGGCCGACATCGTGCATGTGGAGATGGACGACACTGTGGCGATGGACACGACCGACCTGCGCCTCGTCGTCGCGGTGCGTGATCAAACGCACATAGAAACCGCTTTGCGCAATCTGCGTCGAATGCAGGCCGTGCTGCGCGCTTTCAGAATATTGCCCCAGGGCTGACCGCACCTCGGCAGCAAACCCTCGGGAGAACACTCAAGCCCCAGGCGCTGCCGGGTCGGGGTAGCGTACGGAGAGCACCTCCAGCGTGCGGGTTCCACCCGGCGTCTGCAGCGCTACGGCATCGCCTTCCCGAGCCTTGAGCAGGGCCCGCGCTACGGGCGAGATCCAGCTGACTTCCGCTCGCCCGTTGTCCGCCTCATCCACCCCCAGGATCGTGATGGTCCGTTCGGCACCTTCATCGTCTGCATACGTCACCGTCGCGCCGAAGAAAATCTGGTCGGACCCGGCATGCACGGATGGGTCCACCACCTCAGCGATTTCCAGCCGCTTGGTCAGAAAGCGGATGCGCCGGTCGATTTCACGTAGACGCTTCTTGCCATAGAGATAGTCGCCGTTCTCAGAACGGTCGCCATTACTCGCGGCCCAGTGGACCACCTCCACGATCCGCGGTCGCTCGTTGTCCATCAAATCCAGCAACTCGGAGCGCAGTCGGGCATAGCCAGCCGGCGTCATGTAGTTTCTGCTGCCCGCAGGCAAAGGTGCGACAGCAATTTCGTCGCCGTCATCCTCGACTGCCGCATCGTTCTCTTTGGTAAAAGCCTTGCTCATATCCATTGCCCTGCTTCAATAGCTGCGCCGATTTTCATGGTGCGGGCTCCACGCATCGAGGACGTCCGGTGACACGCGCCCCGATGACCGTCGACCCCAGAGTGCACAGGAACAGCATTTGTGCTCGCGGTCAGTGATGGGGAGGCGGATCCTGCACCGGCCGGTCTCCACCTGGGCTGGGCGGTGGATCATCCACCTCCGGCGAAGGCACCCACTGCGGAGAGGGAGGTATTTCGATGGGCGGAACCGGCTGGGGCTGGCCGCCAGAATGGGGCGTGGGGACCGACATATGGAATATGGACATGGCATCGCCTCGTTTCAGTGAAGCATCCAAGATAACCCCATCCGACGAGCGGGCCGTGCCAGCCAATGCCGCGATCTCGCCGGCAACCGCGCGACCGCGAGAGGCCGTGGGCAGCACAAAGACCCGGAACGGACATCAATCACATGGGAACACGGGACTGCTATGAACTGGGCAAGCGCCTGAAGATAGCCGTGCGCAAGCAATAGCAACGCACAACGGAAAAAGCCCTAGAACATTTCTGTTCTAGGGCTTACCGTTTGGTGCGGCTGGCAGGAATCGAACCCACGACCCCTTGGTTCGTAGTTTTGCTGCCGCACCTAAGTCATTGATTTAACAAGCACATGAGCCGTCCGCTTCCATCTGACCGTGCTCTGTCATGTACAGCGTTTCGGGTGCAAATCCCCCAAAAGTCCCCGCTGCTCTTACGATTCCGCCAGCTGATCGGCACTGCTGATTCGTGAAAGATATACTGTATGAATGAACAGCATTTTCCAGCCGATAGCAGTTAACTGCGAGCGCACCTCCATCTATCTGCCACTGGCGGATGCGAGCGTTCGGGCTGGATTTCCCTCGCCGGCAGCAGACTTCGGCGAATCACGCATCGACTTGGTAACCGAACTCATCAGGCATCCGCAGGCCACCTACCTGCTACGCGTGCGCGGCCTGTCCATGGTGGAGGCCGGCATCGATGACAACGACATCGTGGTGGTTGACCGTGCCCTGAAACCCGCAACCGGAAACATCGTTGTGGCCGTGGTGGATGGCGATTTCACGGTCAAGTACCTGCAGCTGCGCGCCGGCCGGGTCAAGCTCAAAGCGGCCAATCCCACATTTCCCGACATCACGTTCAAGGACGGCCAGACCGTCGAGGTGTGGGGCGTGGTCACAAGCTGCATCAAGCAGTTCATCCGCTAGGGGCACGCATCAGTGCAGACCTATGTACGCCCTGGTCGATGGCAACAATTTCTACGTTTCGTGTGAACGGGTGTTCCGGCCGAGCCTGATCGGCCGGCCGGTGGTGGTGCTGAGCAACAACGACGGGTGCGCGATCGCGCGAAGCAATGAGGCCAAGGCGCTGGGCATCGCAATGGGCGCGCCGTGGTTCCAGATCCGCCACTTCGAGGAGACCGCGGGCCTGGTGGCGCTGTCGGCCAACTTCGTGCTGTACGGCGACATGAGCGACCGGATGATGAGCCTGGCGGCCGGCCTCGGCCCCACGCAGGAGATCTACAGCATCGACGAGTCGTTCGTGGGCCTGCACGGCGTGCGGGGCGATCTGGTGCAGCGCAGCCGTGCCGTGCGGGCGCGCATCCTGCAGTGGACAGGCATCCCGTGCGGCATCGGCATCGGCACCACCAAGACTCTGGCCAAGCTCGCCAACCACATCGCCAAGACGGCCGAGCGCAAGCCCGGCAGCTACCCGGCCGAGCTGGCCCAGGTGTGCAACCTCGCCGCCCTGCCCGCGCGTGCACTGGAGGAGGTGCTGCGCGGCACCCCCGTCACCGACGTGTGGGGCGTGGGCCGGCGCATCGGCGCGCAGCTGATCGAGGCAGGCGTGCTCAATGTGCTCGATCTCACGCAGTTGGACCCTGCCCTGGTGCGGCGCCGGTGGAACGTCATGCTGGAGCGCACCGTGCGCGAGCTGCAAGGCATGCCTTGCGTGCAGCTGGATGATGTGCCGCCACCGAAGAAACAGATCGCCTGCACTCGGTCGTTCGGACGGCCGGTAACCGACCTGGCGCCACTACTGGAAGCGGTGAGCGAATTCGCCAGCCGGGCCGGCGAGAAGCTGCGCGAACAGGGAAGCTTGGCGGCCCAGCTGCTGGTGTTCGCGCACACGTCGCCGCATCGTGAGGGACCTCGATTTTCCCGCTCGGTGGTGATGCCGCTGCGCCGGCCCACGGCCGATACCGGCCTGCTGGTGGGCGCGGCGATCGCCGGCATCCGGCAGATCTACGAGCCCGGCTATCAGCTCATCAAGGCGGGCGTGATGCTGCTGGACCTGCAGCCCGGCACCACGCACCAGGGCGAATTGGAACTGGAGGTCGAGGGTGGCCGCGACAAGTCACGCCTCATGACTGCGCTGGACACGATCAATGCTCGATACGGCAAGGGTACGCTACATGTGGGCGCTACAGGCATCGAGGGACCGACGCGGGAATGGGGCATGCGGCAGGAGCGCCGCACGCCCCGATACACCACCCGCCTCGACGAACTGGCCCTGGTGAGGGCGTAGTTCCGGCTGTCGGCTCAGCGGCCGGCACCGCCCACCACCCATAGCAATTGAGACTCGGAAAAGGCCGTATGCCGGCCTCTGCCGCTCAGACCATGATCCTCCCTGCAGCAATTCGCTGCGCCACAGGAGTAAAAAAATGCGTGAGATATACGAGTACGAGTTTGACAAAAAAACCGCAATCAAGCGCGGCGAAGAACTGTACCCGGATGGCTTCGTGTTGGAAGAAGACCGGGCTCAACCCTTCACGGATGTAGGCCCCATGGGGCTAGAGAGTTGGGCCAAAGCCGCGACGAAGTGGCACATCATCCCGAAGAAAGGAGAGCATCCGGTCAAGCCGAAGCGGTAAAAGCAGCGCGGGCAGCATGCCCGCGCTGCTTGGCTATTAAAAATGCCGCTTCTCGCCGGGAAGGTTGATGACGATGTCCGGCAGGCTCACCTTGCCGGAGGCAATGGCCTGAAGCTCTTCTGGGCCGAACACTTCCAGCAGCTTTGCCGCCCGCCGGTCCAGCTCCATCTGGGCCAGGCGAGCCCACTCCGGGTAGGTCTCGACCAGCTCGCGGCCGGCGGGGTTGTTGCGGGTATAGCCCGAAAGGTAGTCGGCGATGTTTTCTGCTGTGCTGCTCATGTTGCGCTCCTGATGGTTGACTGAAATTTCGATGCGGCCTGAGGTGCGGTCCAGCGGCAGGGGCCGTTGCCGGCGCTGGCCTCTTGGTCCCAGCGGGCCAAGATTTGCTGATCGGTCCAGCCCTTGGCGGCCAGGTACGCGTGGTCGTTCGCGTCGTATTGGGGGTGGGTTTGAATTGCGTTCGGCATGGCTTCATTGACGCTCTGGTGCGCCACATCTCCAAGCGGCTCGGGAGTGCCCGACGGCGCAGTCGGACACTCCCGCGGCTTGACTCAGGCGGTCAGAAGAGGCCTGCGGGCTCGGCCTCGCGGTCCCAGCTATAGACCACCAGCTCGTTACGCTCCACGCCCTTGCCGCCGCCGGCAACTTGGTACGTGATGGGCACCACATCCACCTGCAGGCCTGCGAAGCAGGTGCGGACGTCCGGATGGTCGTTGATGCTGAGCACCGCCTTGCCCTTGATCTGGCGCATGGTGGCAGCCATGGCCTCGTACTGCGGCCACTCGAAGGGGACGCCGTAGCCCTCGGTCTGCCAATAGGGCGGGTCCAAGTAGAAGAGCGTGTGCGGCCTGTCGTAGCGGCGGATGCACTCCTGCCAGTCCAGGCGCTCGATGTAGGCGCTGGTCAGCCGAAGATGCGCCGCGCTGAGGTCTTCTTCCAGCCGCAGCAGGTTGACCGTGGGCGCAGCCACGGTGGTGGCCGTGCCCCAGGTCTGGCCCTGCACGCGGCCCCCGAAGGCCTGGTGCTGGAGGTAGTAAAAGCGCGCGGCGCGCTGGATGTCGGTGAGCGTTTCCGGCGGGGTGGACTGCACCCACTTGAAAACCTCCCGGCTGCTCAGCGCCCATTTGAATTGCCGCACGAACTCTTCGAGGTGCCGCTGCACGACCCGGTACAGATTGACCAGCTCGCCGTTGATGTCGTTGATGACCTCGACCTCGGCGGGCGGGCGCATGAAGTAGAGCGCGGCGCCGCCCGCAAAGACCTCCACGTAGCAGGTATGCGCAGGGAAGCGCGGGACGATGATGTCCGCGAGGCGGCGTTTGCCGCCGATCCACGGGATGATGGGATTTGCCATGATGGGCTCCAGGGATGGTTACACTGCCCCCGCCTGTACAGGTGGGCGGGGCCTTGGCTGGGCTCACAGGCTCGTTCTGTGGGTCTGGCGGTCGCCCGGGTGCTGCAACACCCTGACGGTCGCTCCGTTCTTTTTTTCCAACTCCATGCGCCGCAAGGCGGCGCACGAAGCTCAGTCGATGCGCGGTGGCGGTTCGCTGTCGTCACGCGGTGGGACTTCGCGCTCCGCTCGCTCATGGATTTCTTGCAGCCGCAACCGTTGGTCGCGGCGCATACGCTCTTGCAGCTGCCGTGCGCGGCGTTGGCCGCCCGCGGGCTGGGGTTGCGATGTCTGGGTTCGGTGGTCAGCGCGCATCAGCGCCTCCGATGGGCTGGCGGCAGTTGTCCAGGGCCGTGCGCAGCTGGACTTCATAGCCTTCGCGGCGCTCGATCTCGGCTTGAGCCGCGCGCGTGAAGTCATCGACCGACGCGCCCGGCTGCAGGCCCTCCGTGGGCATGCTGGGCCGTTCGGGCACGGGCTCCAGGCATGCCACGGGCACGGGCACACGCACCTGCAGCGTCTCCACGCGCGGTGCGGCTGCGCAGCCGGCCAGCAGCAGGCTGGCGGCTGCCAGGGCGGCGGTGCATTTGCGCGGCGTCATGGTGCTACCCTCCCCTTCAGCCAGCCATCGACGCGCGCCTGCGCGCTGGCGCAGGCATCACCCGGCACAGCCGGCGGCGCTGCCAAGATCTGGTCCGCGCGCCGGTTGTGCCCCGCAGCGCGCGTAACGGCCTCGCGGCGGGCGGCTGCGGCCTCCAGCAGCCGCTTGTCCGCCAGATCGCTCAGCCGGCCGACCTCGGTGCTGCAGGCCTGGGCCGCGCCGCGCACGCCGGCCAGTTCCTGGGACTTGGCCGAGACGTCGGAGCGCGCGGCGACGGCCTCATCGCGCTCGCCCAGGTAGCCCCAGACGAGTGCGGCGTTGGCGATGACGCTGGCCAGCAGCAGCGCCTGCAGCGCGCTCACGACCAGCCCTCCCGGCGGACCTTGATGCGTTCCCACACGATGTAGCCGCACAGCACGATGATGGCCACCAGCAGCACCGGCAGCAGCCAGTCGCCCAGGCGTTCCGCGCTGCTCTTGATGTCGGTGACGGTGCGGGCGGTTTCAGCAAACGTGGCCACCGCTGCCGTGCCACCGGCCGCGACGCTTGCGCGGTTGATGGTGCTGGCCGTCAGCGGGCGCTCGGCGTCCACCGCCTGCGGCATGAGGGTCTGGACATCGTCCACGGGTGCTGCCGGGCTGGCGGGTGCGCCGGCCGGCGCGGGGGCGGGCGTGAGGTACAGCTGCGACTCGGCCAGGCGGCGCGCCTCCAGGCCGGGCGACACCTCGCCGCCGGCCTTGTTCCACAGGCGGAAAGCCCGGGCCGCCGCAGCGGTGTCGCCGCGGTTGTGGGCCTTGAGCACCGAGGACTGGCGAAAGCCGTCCTTGGCGCCCTTGGGCTTGCTGTTGCCCGACCAGCCCAGGCCGATGTTGTAGGCCAGCACGACCATGGCGGCGAGCTGGTTCTCGGTGGGCGGCACCGTGCAGGCCGCGCGCACTGCGGTGGTGAACTTCTCCAGTTCGACCGCCAGGCGAGCATCTGCCTCCTGCAGCGACATGCGGTCGCCTTCCCGCACGCCTTCTGTGAAGCCCCAGCCAATCGTCCAGGGGGCACCGCTCAGGCCGCTGATGGAGGCCGGAATGGCGAAGGGCGCGGCCAAGTACTTACGCCACAAGCCAGCGCCGCGCAGCGCCTTGCCGAGCGGCGAATACGGGTCCGGGTACGCGTGGCCGACGAAGGTCTCGCGGTCGTGCAGCAGCTTGATGCCGGCGTCGTTGATGGGGTAGATCTGCATGCTCATGGGCTCCGTTCAAGGGACGAAAAAAAGCCCGCCGGGGTGACCACGGCGGGCGGATGAAATTGAGCGTGATGGCTATTGAGAGGCGGCGCCCCCCGAGATCAGCAGCAGGCGTTCCACCGTGCTCTGCAGCTGGGCAACCTGCCCGATCAGCTGGATCCGCTCGGCTTCTGAGGCATCGAGCTTTTTGGACAGGGACTGGACGGACGAGATCAGCGGCGCAATGAACTGCTCGTAGCGCAGGCCCCATGTGTCGGTACCCTCGTCGTGGATGAAGCCAGCAAAATCCAATCCGGTGAGCCCCAGCGCCTCCAGCGCTTCCAGCACCTGCTGCGCCCGCAGGCCGTGGTGCCGACGCAACCCCTCTCCGGCTTTGCGCACCTGCCGCATCTTTGGTCGGCGCACCTTATGCATACGAGGTACAGGATGCATCACAGCCTTGCCATCCACGTCAAGCACGGCAGATCCATCTTCATCCATCAAGGGCAACAGATCGAAGACGGGTACTCGCTCCTCCCGCTCGACCGTCTTGCGAACAGGCTTGCCGTCCACGATAGCAATCTCTACAGCACCCGTTTTTCGGGTCTCGTATATCTGTTCTTCGACCTCTTCCCAGCCGTCGGGCTCGTCTGTAACAGAGACCTTTGCATCCGCAAGTCGATAGCTTCCTGCTTCAAGCGCAAGGACGAAATCAAGACCCAGAGTTGGCCCCCATCCCAACTTTATTCGAGCATCAGAGGAAACAATAGGATTAGACCCAAAATAAGCGGTAGCAAAGCGCGCATTCTCTCCGCCGACCGTATAGGCATTATCTAGGGTGTTACGAACATTGGTACCCACCCACTCACCCGAAGAGGTAACGTAAGCTACCGTTTGCGACCCGCCATTACCAATCCTGATTCCACCGGCGCCACGATAGTAGCCGAGGTAAATCTCATGCCCTCCCGAAGGATCAAGATGAAGGTTACCATCAGTAGCAGCAATTGTTGCTGTTGCTGGTGACGCAGGAACATCAATTGAAGGGTTTCCGCCGACTGCCAATTGGGCACCCCAAGGGGAGTTAGGTCCGTAGATCGTTCGTTGATTTCCCGGCATGAGTAAATCAACATTTGATAATGTAGCAGTTGCGCCTCCAAGACTAAACTTTTCACCACCTTCTATCATCACCCTGTAAACAGACTGGAGTGAGATAGCTCCCTCAGGTTTCGTTTCTGATCCGGTATCGATAGCTTCAGGGACAAAGCTAGCGGAGGCAAAACTACTGCTGCCTGAGGTGTCACACATAGCCGAGAGTGACATAAATGCCGCCGACTTAACAAAAATTCGCCAGGTTCTATCAGGAAGCCGCAGGAGGGCAACTTCCTGAATGGTTCCGCTCCCAAAACTATGCCCATAGAAATAACCTGAAATGCCGACATTTTCTAGATCATTGGTCCCACGTAAACTGATGATAGTTTCACCAGCACAAGGACTGCCATCGCTGTAGCTCTGCGTGCCTAGGACAGTTATACGAGCCGCTTGACTAGGTAACAGCCGAAGAGTTCCGAGGGAGAACCAGTTTGCGCTAGTAGCTACATTCGTAATACCTGCAGGCAGAGTTCTATAACTCTCCCAGCTTTGTCTTTGCCACGGCCCCCATCCGTCGCCGCCGTATTCTGCCGCTTGAGATTGAGTCCATATTTGACCCGTGCGCCAGTCATGGAAGCGTATAAAGCAGTAATTAGTTGCTGCGGGGCCATAACAGAAGACCTCAAGCGGGCCGTCATTTCCCGAGGGCGCAGGCGGGCGATTGGCAGCACTGCTTGGCAAAAAATAGACGCGATACCCACCGGCGCGAGGGAAACCGTGTGCGTCACCCAAGACTATGTTGGCAAGCGGTAACCAGTTGCCGGCGGTGCGGTCCAACCTCTCAGCAATGGCCGCCGCCTGCGCGGTGCTGACAGGCAGATTCGCCAAGTCATTCGTACCCGTGCCACCGAATTGGGGGGAGAGTTGTCCTGAGCTATTGAATCGGGACGTCAGCCACTTGAGCCCATTTCGCAAGGTCTGCACGATTGACTGCCAGCCAATAGACGTGCCTGTCGCTGGTAGATCAGGGCTCGCAGCAGCGTCAGCGAGAGCGGTCGAGAGGAACTGCGTCCTGAAGCTGGCGACAGTGACTTTCCGCATCTGCAGGTTGTTGGCCGAGTCCCCGATGCCGATGATGTCCGCGTCCAGCAGCACCGCCTTTTCCGCCACGTTGGCAGAGGAGCCCAACTGGATACCCGTGAAGATCCAGTACGGCGCCGTCTTGATCCACACACGGTTGTTGGCCTCCACGTAGTGCTCACCGAGCACACCCGCAGCATCGCTGGGCGGCCCGTCGCCAAACGACCACTTCGTGGACAGCGAGCGCAGGACTTCGAGGGTCACCAGATCCTGCGCCTGGCTGACGATGCCGAGGTGCTTCATGCCGTCACCACCGCCCGGTATTGGCCCGTCGTCGGCGCGACCGCGAACGTGAGCTGCACCGTGTCGTCGCTGTTGGCCACCCAGTCGCACAGCACGCCGGCATTCGTGGCCGCCTCGCGCACGCTCAGTTGCACGTCACGCGTGCCGAGGTTGTGCGCCACGGTGATGGTGGTGGCCGTGCCGTCGCCGATGGTGGCCGCGGCCTTGCGTGCGACCACGCTGGTATCGATGGCTACCACCGCCCCGTTGATGTTGATGCCTTCGCCTGCGGTGTAGCTCTTGCCGCCACCGAACTGCCCCCAGGCCAGGGCCGTGGTGCCGATGGTGATGGGTGCGTCGGTGGTCATCTGCCACTGCTGATTGCCCTGCGTGGTGCCCTCAGAGACGAAGACCGCAGCGCCCAGCACTTCGGCTGCCCCATCAAAGTCGGCGGCCCGGCTCCACGCGCCGGAGGCGGCGCGATAGATGCCGTTTTCCGCGCCGAACGACTGGTCCTTCACCAGCACGCGGTCACCCGCAGCCACGGCGACCCCGTCGATGGTCTGCAGGCCCGACAGCGTGATGCTGGCCGTGGTAGCTGCACGCACCGGGTCTTTCCACTTCAAGCCCTGCACGGCGGCGTCGAGCTGCGCCTTTGTCACGGCATCTTGGGGGTTCTGCGCATCGGCGAGGTTGGCGATGCGGTTGCCGTTGGCGTCGAGGGTGTTGGTGATCTTCATGGTGGTGGGCTCCTAAGGGTCAGGTCAGTTGCAGATGGCGCTGCCGGCGAGCGGCACGCTGTGGGTGATGCGGGCGGTGGTGCGGTCGATGTGCTTCACGTCCGGATAGATCTCGCCGCCGAGGTGATCCAGCACGGTGATGGCGGGATAGCGGCCCAGGTTGTGGGCCACGGTCCACACGGCGGAGGGGTTGGCTTGCGTGTGCGTGTAGCTGCTGCTGGCGCCCTCGCCTGCGGGGCCGGCAGGCCCCTGCTCGGCGACCTCCACGACCGCCAGTTCGGGCACTTCTTCGCGCAAGGTTTCGCGCGGCTCGATGACGTAGAGATCGGCCGCGGCCTCTTCGCCGCAGTCTTCCAGCAAGGTGGGCGCGGCGTTCATGGCAGCTCCTGCACGATGCCGGCATCGACGGCCATATCGCCCTGCAGCACCCGGCGCGTGGCGCCGTCCGCGCCGCGCAGCACCAGGCCAAAGACGGCCTTGGTCCAGGTGATCGCGGCAGCATCGGCCGGGGTGATGACGATGTCGATGGCGCCGGGCTCGGCACCCAGCGTCAGGCCATTGCCGACGGTCAGCCGCAGGTAGAGCGCGCCGCCGGGGGCGCTGCGGATCTCCAGCGCCGCGCTGGTGCCGGTCAGGTCGGTCGGCACGAAGGCGGAGCGCGGCACGGCCAAGCCGGTTTCCGCATGGACGATGGCGCCGCCCCGCAGCTCCACGGGGCAGGCATAGGAGCCCAGCCGCAGGCGCTTGCGCAGGCCCTCGGGCTTGGCGACGATCCAGCTGGTCCGGCCGCCGATCATGATGGTTTGCTGCATGGTTTCTCTCTCGCAAAAGACCGCGCCCGCCGGGCTGTGAAGCCGTGGCGGGCGCGAGGTGGTGGAGGTGATGGTGTCAGATCTCGATGCGCACCGTGGGCAGTTGCGGTGCGCGGCCGGTGATGGCCCCGCCCTGCACGAAGACGCTCTGGCCGACGGGGATCTGCAGCGGGTTGCGCAAGCTCACCACGCCGCTGCCGGTGAGCTGCACGCGGGCCAACATGCCCTCGACCGCCTGCACCACGCCGGTCTGCACCTGCGCCTCGGGCTGCAGGTCGAGCAGGCGTTTGTAGAGGTTGCTGGACGCGCTGCCGGCGCCCAGGCCCTTGGGTGCAGCCGACGTGCGCTCCACGGCCAGTTGCTGGCGCACGGCGGGCATGTCGGCCGTAACGGTGATGCCGCGCACCATGCCGCGCCAGGTCTCCGCGGGCTCCTGCACCTCGATCAGATAGCCGGGCAGGATGAGGCCAGGGTTGGTGCCGCCGGTCAGCAGCGGCAGCGTGACGGGGTGCCGGTGCGTGATGGCGGCGGCGGCAATCACCGCGCTGCCGCGCTGGCGCGCCGCATCGACATGCGTCACCAGCGCGTCCGTCACCTGGGGCGCCAGAACCTCGCCTGCCGTGCCAGCGCGCACCACATGGCCCAGCACCCCCGCGCCGGTCTCGCCCGAGACGTACACCGCGTCGTAGCGCGCTGCGCCCAGCGCTTGCAGCGTGTCTGCGGTGATGATCTGGCCCGGCATGCGCACCGTGGGCACTGCGGAGGCCCAGTCCCACGGCATCACGGCATAGCGCGGCGCGATCTGCAGCCTGGCGTCGATGCGGTGGCTGCGCACCACGCCGCCCGCGGCCTCGGCGATGCGCTGCACGGCGGACAGCGGGGAGCCCTGGTGGCTCCAGACGCCTGCGGGCACCAGCCAATCTTCCATGGCCCAATCGAGCGACACGCCCGTCATGTCCAGGGCCTGCAGCGCGAGCTGCTGCGCGGTCATGTCGCTGCTGTTGCTCCACACCGATGCCGGCATGTGTGGGGCGCCCAAGAGCGATGTGACGCTGGCGCCGCGCACCTGCACGCCGTGGTCGCCGAACTTGCGGGAGCGCTCGGGCGGGTCGATGGCGAAGACCCAGGCGATGCCGTTGATGGTGACGCGCACACGCGCTGGCAGGCCGCCCGATGGGGCGAGCTGGTCGAGCAGGTGGACAGGACCGCGCGCCGACATCGACCAGCCGAAGCCGTCGTCGTCGGCGGCGATGGAAATGCCCTGTAGTTGCACGCGCTCCAGGCTCGGCAGCAGCACGGCGTCGATGGTGTTGACGGACATGTAGACCCTTAAAAGCGGAATGACGAACTGCGGCTGCGGCACGGTGCCGGTGTGGCGCTCGCAGATGAAGACCAGGCCGACGGGCGATTCCCCGCTGCCAGCGGCCACATCGAACAGCAGGCGCGCGGGCAGCACGGGCAGGTAGCACGGGTCCGGCCGGGGCGACTCTGGCTGCCACGCCGATATGCCGGGCGGAGGTTTGCGCCCCTGCTCAAATGCCAGACGCCACCCTCGGCCCAGCAGCAGCCCTCGCCCGAAGCTGGAGCCCTGCAGCAGGGCCAGCTGGCCCGCTCCCTCGAAGCGCTGGAGCACCTGGGCACGCAGGCGCCCGGCCTGCTGGAACTGCTGCACGACTCCCGCGCGCAGGCCGGCCGCCTGCTCGAAGCCGCCGCGAGCAGCCACGCGCAGCTGTACGGCCTGCTGCATGCGCTGCGCTGCAGGGGCGCCCGCCAGGCGAAGGGCTTGCTCATCGGCAACGCGGGCAATTTGCCCCCAGCGCTGCGACTGCTGCCAGCGGCCCTGCAGCAGCGCCTGAACGGCTTGCGCAGGCTGCGCGAGCACTGCCACGGCTGCGTGTGCGCGGGCGCCCTGCTGCCAGGCCTGCAGCCCGCCGCCGAAGGCCTTGCGGCCCTGCTGCCAGCTGCTGGCGACATCACCGGCAACAGGGCGGTCCACGTTGACCTGGTAGCCGGCCTCGACGTGCCCGCGCAGGCCGGTGATGGGCCCCGCGGCCATGATGCGCGAAACGACGCGCAGAGGCACCACGCCCGACAAGCCCGTGATGCGCCCGGCGCCGGACAGCTGCACGGGCGGCCGGCTGGCACCGCCGCCGTCGTCACCGAAAGCCAAGCCCACAGGACTGGCCGGCGGATTCGCCGGCTGGCCGAAGCGCAGGGGTGTTGCACCGTCATCTGCCACACGTCATGCCCTCACGACAAGGTGGTGCTGCCGAGCACGACGAGGCCCCCGGCGTAGAGCAATGGCGACGTCTCGCCCGCGGGGGTCTGCCCGCCCAGGACGCGCCAGCAACCGTCGTGCGCCGTATCGGTCACATCGCCACGCACCAGCACGGCGCCGGCCGCGCTGATCCAGTCGCCCCACCTCGGCAGGCCTTGCTGCAGCACCATGGCGCCAGCTTCGTCGGCTGGGTGGATCACCAGCAGGCCGTCCACGATGGAGGCGCATGGCTTGGCGAGCACGATCTCAGCCTGCGGCGCGTCCGCATGCGCGGTGCCGATGGTGGCGGGGCGGGCCGTGTTGTAGATCCGGATGCGGGAGTTGCCCGAGCCGGCGTCCGCCACCGTGATGGTGGCCTGCAGCTGGGCCTGCGACAGGGCCGCACCGATCTCCCACACACCGCTCATGACGACACCTGGGCGGTCAGGTTACTGGCGGCCACCGGGCGGAAGTTGCCCGATGCATCCTCGGCCAGGGTGAGCCATGCCTGCGAAGGGTCGATGCCGCGGAACTCGAAAGCGCCCGTGACGGGGTCGCTCCAGACCTCGCGCGCCACCAGCTTGTCGCGCTGCCGCAGCAGCAGCACGCGGGCGCGGACGGGTACGTCGGGTGAGCCCTTGATGGCCGTGGTGCCCCAGACGCGGCCAGCACCGCCGAACTCAGCGTCCAGCGCCAGGGCCGGGCCGTCGAGGCTGGCGACACGCAAGGGCTGCACTGCTTCGGCCCAAGCCACAGCGGCCTCCACGCTGACCGTTTTGGGGTCTGCATAGGGCACGAATGTAGGGCTCGGCGCGAACTGGAGGCGCAGCGTCTGGCCAGCGTCCACCGTGGCCAGCAGCACGTCCTGCAGCACGTCAGACACCGAGCGCTCGAACAGGTGGATCTGCTGCTGCGCATCCACCGCGCGCAGGTACACGTCCAGCGCTCCATCCGCCCCGGCCTGGGCCGCGAACCACAGCAACGCCGAGTTGCTGCCTGACTGGCAAATGCTGCCCGCCACGACCGTTGAAGCGGTCGGCCCGCCCGCGGCGATCAAGCCCGATTGCAGCGCGCAGTCCTTGTCTGCCGGGTGAAAGACCAACACATAGCCACGACTCTGACTGTGCGGCAGTGGCGGCAGGATCATGCGTGATACGCCGGGCAGCGCCACCAGAGCGCTGCCATCGATCATCGATGCTCGGCCTCCGGCATACCACTCCACCGCGCCCTCCGCTGACACCGCCATGCCGCGTGCATCGACCAGCCCGTTGCTTTCGACCATCGCGGCGCTGTCGCCCAGGGCCACAGCGCTGGCAGAACGGCCCTGCAGCCAGGCGGCAGCGATGTCGCGCGGATCATCCGTGACGGCTGTAACAGTGATGGACGAGGCGTAGGCCTCGCCCGTGAAGCTAGCCGCCGGCATCAGAGCCTCCAGGGTCCGGTCAGATCCACGAACATCGTGCCCACTTGACCAGCGCCGCTCTCGTGGGTGTAGTCGACCCCACCCGTATTGAGCGCCAGCAGCCTGCGGCCCAGATATGCACCTTGCCCGTCGATGACCGTGCCTGCCCTGAAACTCCGGCCCAGCTGCTGGGGCGAGTGATACACGCCGGGCAGGCGCCCGCGGAAGCCCGCCGGCCCCACAATGACTTCCACAGGAGCGAGCCTTAGCGAGTTGTCTGCCCCGTTCGGGAAAGGCAGCCCGATACCCTGATACGCGGCAGTGCCGCTGCGGCCTGAGAGATAAGCGCTAGCCCGCCAGCCGACCACGGCGCCACGCAGTCCCAGGTAGCCCCGCGGCAGATACATGCCGCCGCCCGAGCTGTTGCTGACCCCCACGTCACCGGCGCCGGCATCGTAGATGAACCGATACTCGGAGCCGGAGATGCAAGCCGCATACGGGTCGCCCGAGCGGTAGGGCACGATGTCTCCGAAGCAAACCACCGACGAGCCGTAGGCACCGAAGACCGTCGAGCGCGGCTCGACATACAACAGCATGAACCGCTCGTCTGCAACGATGCACCATGGGCGAGAGGTCGATGTCGCATCGGTACTCTTAGCCCATACCATCTGCTGCTTATCCTGAGTCATCGAAAGGAGGGGGAAGCGCCCCATGCCGTCGGAAATTCCCGACATCGACTCATATCCATCGACCACCCCCCAGTTAGCGCCAGAGTCATCCACGCGCAGCACGCAGCCGGTGGCCTCCGCAGCCGATGGCTTGAGCGCGATTACGTTCGCGAGCGCCCCCGGAAACAGCTCTTGCCAGGTCGCCGGAGCGACCTTGCTGGTGATGGAGCCGGAGGCGGTGCCATCGGCCACGCCGGGCGCGGGGAAGGTCACCGTATTGCCAGCGACCGACGCGATGCGTTTTTCGCCGTTGAGGGCCGCCGGAGTGGCGCCTGCCAAGGCGACGATAGTGCCCGCCTTGGCGGACGGGGGCGCGGAGTAGGTGGCCGTGGCCACACCACCGGACACGGAAAGCGACGACACGGCGGAAGCGCCGAAGCCATCGACCAGGCAGGCCTTGAGCACGGAACGCAGGGCGCCCGGCGTGCCGGAAAGCTCCGGGGCGCCTGGCAGGGTGGAGTCGTAGCAGTAGATGGTCATGCAGGGCCTCAGATCACGGGGTTGGAGGGAGCGCGATCAACGTCGCCGCGCGCGGTCAGCTCGAAGGCGAAGTCGGTGCCCACGGCCTCGCTGGGCTGCGTGGTGCGGATCGCGGCGAAGGGGTAGTAGGTGCCCACGATGGGGAGGAAGAGCACATTGCCCGCCGCCCAGCCGCTGCCCCAGCCGAGCGGGCTCAGGCGGAAGATGGGCACGCCGGAGGCGGGGTTGATGGGTGCGATCTCGGTGTTGCGGCTGAAGGTGCCGAGGTTGCCCACGTGCTCGCCGATCACCTCCACGTCCATGCCACCGGACAACACGCGCAGCGCGAAGCGCTCGGTCATGGCACCCGCGTTCGTGACGGCAACGGGGTAGGCCCCGTCGTTGTACGTGGCGGGGGCCGGGTTGCCGATGGTCGTGTCGGCCCAGGTGATGCCGTCCCAACTCTGCTGGTCGAAGACGGGCAGCGCGCGGGCGCGCAGGTTGCCGGCCATCATCGCGGCCGAGACCACCGAGCCCACCGGGAAGACGTGCGAGAGCTGCTTGGTCAGGCGCAGGGTGCCGTTGATCTGCACGTCCGCCACGCGCGCCATTTCCTCGATGCGGTGCTTGATGACCACCGGCTGCACCCAGTTGGTCACGTCGGTGATCGTGACCTTGCCTGCGTCCAGATCGGCGGTGTAGCCGGTGCGGATGAGCTTGCCATCGGCGCCGATGAGATAGACCCGCGAGAGACGCGTGCGGGCGCACTCGATGGTCATGCCGGCGCTGTAGGTGGCTGCGGCGATGCGGCCCGTGTGGCCGATCACCACGTAGCTACCAACGCGGAAGATCGGCACGCGTCCGTCGGGCGGCAGGCGCACCGGGTCCAGGCCCAGGATGTCCGCATCGAGCGGGAGATACGCGTAGGAGACGCTGTTGTAGCGCAGCGTGGTGGGGTCCACCGGCCAGGGGCGCCAGATCTTGCCGGGCTGGACGGCACCCACATCGGCGGCGCTGTACCACCATTCAGCCTTCTGGGCATCGGTGAGGGTGGAGGCATCGATGAAGTCACCGAATTGCAACTCGCCCACACCCGACTCGAAGTCCATGCGTCCGAGCATGTGGGCGCCCGCAAAGCTGCCGTCGAGGTTCGTCGTAGCGGTCAGCGCATTGCCAGACACATCGGTCAACGTCAGCACCAATCCCCCGGGCTTCAGCGGAGCGCTTTGCGTACGGAAGAAGATCGATGCGGTGGTCCAGGGAGCACGACGCGTCCACAGACTCTGCAGAGACACCAAGCCGGGATTGAGACCGACGATCCAGTCTGTCATGTTGACGCGCCCTGCCGCGTAGTCGATGGTGCCGCTCGCTTGCCCTGCGACGCTGTCCGTGCGGCCTCGATAGATCACCCCCTCGAAATCGTCGTACGTCTGGCCCATCCAGACGAAACGCACACTACCGGGCACGATGGAGTCCACAGTGAGGGGGCACATGTCGATGCTGACCGCCCCGCCGGCGAAAGATTCGGTCGCGGCGGTGGAGGCCAGCGGCGCAACCTTGTAGCGAACGATCACATTGCCAGCCACCTGCTCACCGACAGTGGTCGTGCCGTACTCTCCGCCCTTGGATGACGCGCTCGACGTATTCGATGAACCGCCACCGTACTGACCATCGGCTGAAATTGACGCCTGGAACGACTTCGCGTCTTCGTGGTCGGACTTGTAAGACTCTGTTGTCTTGGTCTGATCGATCAGCTTGAGCGTGATCGTCTTGGAGCTGTACAGCACCGTGCCAAGGTCCAGCGCAAAGCCTCCAGAGCCATCATCCGACGCTCGATGCGAGACGATGACTCGCCGCGAATTGCTGCTGTCACGCTGCACCTGCCGAGTCAGCGTGGCCGAAGTGCCTTCCTTCCTCGTGCGCCATCCGTGGTAACCGTATCCGTCGTTCCAGTACGCCCAGTAGCGCTTGCTCTCGTCGTTGGTCACGGCGGACATCGTCGTCAGGCTCCCGCCGCCGGTCTGCGTGACCTCCTGCGAGGTAGTCCACGCGACCTCGATCGAGCCTGCCACTGGCTGGCTTTGCAGCACCAGCGTGGCGCTGCCCGTGGCGTCAACGCCGGGAGAGGAAAAGAGCTGCTCGACTTGCGCGCCGAACGAATACTCGACCTGCCACTCGCCCCCGGCGTCGATCATGTAGGGCGTGCTGAGCAGGAGGCTGCTGCTGGGGTAGTCGATGGTGCCAGTAGCCTCGCCGGAGAATCGGCCCACCCCGTCGTCTGTCACAGCGCGCAATATGCCGCCCGAGGTCCAACGCACCGTCACGGTTGTCGGCGTGGCGCCCGGGTTCGCAAGCCTCAGCGCTGTCAGAGGTGCATTGATCGACGCGCCTTGCGTGGCGCGATTGGTGAACGCCACACGCTCGGCCCACTGAATCACGATGCTGCTGGCATCGTCGGGCAAGGCCTGCAGCGTCATGTCCATGCTGCCGGTCGTGTAGATCACGCGGCCCGAGCCCGCCCCGGTGAGCAAGCCCTCGCCGTCATCAGCCAGCGTGTACCAGTTGCCCAAGGCGCGGTAGCTGACGATGACGGTGCCCGGTTCAGGCAGCGGCTTGAGCAGCGCCACGAAGCTGAACCCCCGGTTGCTCTGGTCGATCTTGATCCGCCGCGTGTGGGCCGCAACAGGCACCTCAACTCGACGCGGCGCCATCGCCAGCACTACGGTGCGCTCCGCTGCTGGCCGCTGGTCGAGGGCCGTGGTTTCTGTTCGGCTGCTCGGCACGAGCTGCGTGTAGATGCTGGCGACGCGAAGTGTGCTGTCGCCCAGAGCGACTGCTGTGGCAACGGGCGATGCGCCGTAATACGTTGCGGCATCTGCGACCGTGGTGTCGCGAATGATGGTCTTGCCTGCGGCTGTCGAGTAGTCGCGCGAGGGCGGGCTTCCCGGGAATTCGTAGCGCAGAGCATCGGACAGATCGACTTTCGTGACGGCCCCTTGGAAGTCCACGAATTGTCCGTTGATCGAGTAGGTGAACGTGCGTTGCTCTGTTTCAGTACGGGTAACGCGCACGTACTGGATGCGCTCGGTCGAAGTGCCCTGCTGATACGTCAGCACCAAGGTGCGGCCGATGTCCGGCGCCGGCGTGCCAGGCCGATGCAGGATCTGGATGGAGCGCATGCCGATCACGTGGTCTTCCAGCAGCACCCCGGACCAGGTAGTGCCCTGGATCAGGTAGTTGGCGATCGACTGCGCTATGGTGCTGCGCCGGGCGAAGAGCCCACACTTCGCCAGCGTCACCGCCACATTGGGGTCGCTCGGGGGTTGCGACAGAATGACGCTCGCGCCCATCAACGGCTCCGTGGTCGATGTCATCACCGCGGCGTGCAGTTGCCGGATGCTGACGTTGCCGCCAGCGCGGTCCGCTTCGGTGATGTCCTGGAAAACCGAGTTGCTGGCGCCGTAGGGCACTTCGGTGCCAGTGGGTCCGCCGCCGCCTTCGGGCACGTCGTCCATCACGCGGCTGGCCAGCAGCTTGATGTCGCCTTCTTGGATGGTCATGGGGTTTCGCTCGCTTCCAAAAATCGCAGCGTGAGGCTGCAGTAGTAGTCGGTGTCCAGCGGGTCGGCGTAGTCGATGACCGCGCTCATCGCCAGCGCGCGGCCCTCTTCCGCGTCTCCGTGGTCGAACACCACGGTGAAAGCCTGGCCGCGCACATCGAGCGCCAGGCGCAGGCCGGGAATGGAGGCCCAGGACCGCAGCGTGCGCAGCGCTGCGCGGCTGATCCAGGCGCTGTCGCCATCGCCCTGCAGCGTGATGGGACGGCCCCCGTTGCGAGCCATGGCGTCGATGATCAGCGTGCCGAAGATGCCGCGCTCGGTCTTCTGGGCGACCGGGGACCATGTGAGTTCATCGGTCCAGATGAGGTCTTGGGGCAAGGCCAGCGGGGTGCTGCCGTTGGTGAGGGTGATGCTCATGGCGTCAGAGTCCTGCCTGGCGTTTCTGGTCTTCGAGGTACGTCACCACGGCGCGGGCCAGTTGCTCGATGTTGGCTTGGCCGCTGCTGTTGGTGGGCACGCTGTACACGGTCGGGCTGGCGCCGATGTAGACGTTGACGATGCGGTCCACGCGCGGCCCCGATCCGCCATCGCCGGACCCGCCGCCGCTACCGTCAAGCGGCGGCTTGGGCAGCGGTTGCGGCGCGGCAGGGGCGCCGGGCTGCTTGCCCTTGTTGCGCTCGTAGTCCAGCATGGCCGCGGCTTCGGATTTGCCGGCGCCGAGGCGGTAGTACTCGGACATCTTCCCCAGCGCCTCGGCCAGCGTGGAGAACTTGCCGCCCCACTGGATCTGCGCGGCGCTGGCCGTGTTCGAAACCGATCCATCGGCCTGGGTGAACTGCGCGGAAAGCCGCTCGGCCAGCATCTCGTCCAGGCCGGACTGCTTCAGGTAGTCGATGATCGTGGTGCGCGTCCAGGCGAACTGCGTGGCGCTGGCGGGCTTGTTGGCGATGCTGGAGGCCGAGACATCGGCCGAGCGCTGCGCAGCGGCTGCAGCCAGGATCTGGCCCTGCGCGGCCAGGGCCTTGGCGCCGGCATCGGAATATGCGGCGCCGAGATCGCGCACGGCAGCAGCGCCAGCGCCGGCCGCACCCACAACGCCACGCATGGACGTGGCCGACCTGTCGAGCGAGCTGGACAGCACCAGCGAGGACTTGCCGGCCTCATCAGTCACTACGCGGTAGCCGCGCACCGCCGCTTCTGCTTGCACCCATGACGGGGCGATGCCCTTGTTCGCTGCGATGGCGGCCTCTGCGGTCTTCACGAAGGCCTCGCGCAGCTCGCGAGTGCTGGCGATGCCGGACTCGCGGATGGCGTCGTAGGCCTCCCTCGCGTTCTCGGCGTTCTGCTTCAGCGTGGCGTCGGTGGTGAGGCCCAGCGCCGTCATGCCTTCGCGCAGTGAGTTGATGCCGGGCTTGGACTTCTCCAGCGCATCGCTGAGTGCAAGAGCCTTTTCTCGCGCCTGGTCGAGCAGGCCGTCCGCCACCTTCTCACCGAGCGTGTTGCGCAGCTGCTCGACACGCGCACGTACATCATCCAGCGCCTTCTGGCTGTCGGCGGTGTTGAGAGCCTTGACGAAGCTGGCCTCCAGCACGCGGCCCGCGTCCACGCCCTGGGCCTTGAGCTTGTCGAGGCCGCCGATCACCACCTCCAAGTCGTTGATGGCGCTGCGCGAGGCCTCGCCGATGCGCCCCTGCAGCACCGTGAAGTCCAGGCCCGTGCGGTCCACCGCTTCGCGCAGCAGCACGTTCATGGTTTGGGCCACGCGCTCGGCCTCACGGTTGGCAGCACTCAGAGCCCCTTCCAGACGCTGGCGCAGGCCGCGCACCACCTCTTCCGAGGCTCCCTGCTGGAGGGCGTCGCTCAGCTGCTTCTGCAGCTTGCCGGCCTCTGCAGCCGCCGAGCCGAATGCCACGCGCGCCATGGCCTCGAACTTCGCCAGGTCCTGCCCGTCCAGCGCCTTGGCCCAGGCAGACTGGAACTCGGCCGCCGTGATCTTGTTGTCAGCCCGCAGCTTGTCGAGCGCCGCCGACATGGCGCGGATGCCTGCGGAGTTGGAGACGTCGAAGTCCTTGCCGATCTTGCTCAGCGCATCGGCCGTGGATTCGCCCGCCTTCTTCAACTTGTCGAACTCGGCAATCAGGCCGGTGGACTGCTTCGTGAGGTCGAAGCTGCGGTTGCGCACCTCTTCGTACATGGCGGCTTGGCGCCGCATGTTTTCAGCCTGGATCTTGCCGGCTTCATCGAGCGCGCGCAGCTTGCGCTCGGCCTCCTCCATTCGCTGGCCCCAGCCCATCATCTTGGCCGTCTGCTCGCCAATGGAGCGGGTCATGCCGAGGATCTCGGGCGTCAGCGCGGCCACCGCGATCCCCCACGGCCCGAACAAAGCCGACACGCCCCGCCAGACGATGCCGGCGCGCGCTGCGCCTGCGGCGTTCTCTGCCAGCGCGGCAGTGCTGCGCGCGGTGGAAGCAGTGGCCGCATCCTGCGCGAGGCTGGCAACGCGGGTGAAGACTCCCACCTCGCCCCACGCCTTGGCGTTCTCTGCGCGGGCGGCGGTGTTGGCTTTGGTGGCCACCGTGCTGGCGGCCTGCGCAGCCACGCCCTCGGCCTGGGCGGCGGCACTGGCGCGCTGCGCGACCACGTTGGCAGCGGTGGCGGCGGTGTTGGCCTCCAGCGCTGCACTGGCGGCCGTGGTGGTTGTCACCCAGCGGGCGAAGTCGGCCACCAGCCCAGCGATCTTGATCGCCGCCCAGGCCTTGCCGGCGGCGGTGAGGGTGTTGACCAGCAGGTCGATGTTGCTGGCCAGCGCGTTGATCACTTTCGCGGCGTTCGCGCTGCTGATGAGGCCGTTGTCGGCCGCGCCGACGTACAGGGTCCACTGCGTAGAGAGGTTCTGGAGCGCCCGGCCGACGGTGGGCGGCAGCTTGCTGAATTCGCCAGCGATCACATCGGCCTGGCCTTCCAGGCTCTTCATGACGGCCTCGGAGGTCAGGGCGCCCTGCTCTGCCAGCTTGCGCAGCTCGCCCGTCGTCACGCCCAGGCCCTGAGCCAGCGCTTGCGCCAGGCGGGGGGCCTGTTCCATCACCGAGTTGAATTCTTCGCCCCGCAGCACGCCGGACTGCAGGCCCTGGATGAGCTGCGTGATGGCGGCCTTGGCGCCCTCGGCCGAGCCGCCGGAGAGCTGGATGGACTGGTTGATGGTTTCGGTGAGGCGCAGCGCCCGCTGCTGGGCCTGTGTGGCGGCCATGCCGCCCTCTTCTGCAGCCTTGGCGAGGCGGGTGAAAAGGGTGCCGGTTTCATCGAGCGCACTGTTGGTGCGCAGTGCGATCTGCTGCACGCCCGTGAACGACTGCTGGAACTGCGGCCCTTCGCCGGTCGCCAGCTTGATGCGGGCCTCGAGGTTGCGGAACTCGTCCGCCGTGGCCGCCACGTCTTTCGCCAGGCCGCCGAAGTAGCCACCGCCCACGGCGATGCTGGCGATGCTCTGGATGCGCTGCAGCTGCACGCTGATGGAGGTCATGCCCTCGCGCAGCGTGCGCTGGTTCTGCGCCTGGACCTGTGTGGACTGCGAGGACGCTGCCGCCACAGCCTGGTAGGCCGGGGCCAGCGTGGCGACCTCGGCGCGCACCTGGGCGACGGCGGTCTGCAGGTTGCGCTCCTGCTGCGCCAGGTTGGTGGTGGAGACGCCCACGCTCTGCAGCGATTCGCGGGCGCTGGCGAGCGCGGTGTTCTTGTTGCGAAGCTCGCCCGAGAGGCGCTGCGCGCTGCCGATGGCGAGGTCGTATTCCTTGCGCAGCGCGGCCTCGGCGTTCTGGGCCTGGCCCGCGGCCTGGGCGGCGGTGCGCTGGGCCTGCTGCTGGGTCTTGACCTCTTCGGTGGCGGCCTTGATGGAGTCCTTGAGGCCGGTGACGGTGGCACGGTATTCATCGCTGCGCCGGGCCGCGCCCGTGGTCTCCTCGCGCACGGCCTTGAGGGCATCGCGCTTGCGCTGCAGCGTGGCCTGGGCTTCGGCCACGGCGGCGGAGGCGCTGCGCTCTGCGGTGCTGAGCGTCTGGGTCTTGCCGGCGGCGTCCTGCAGTTCGTTGCCGAGGCGGTCCACCACGCCCACGGCCTGGTCGAGCTGCTGCGACAGGCCCTGCGTTTCGCGCTTGAGGGTGCCGAAGGCGCTCAGGGCCTTCTGCTTGGCGTTGAGGGCTTCCAGGGCCTGCGCGGCGTCCTGCGCGCTTTGCTTGAGGTCGCCTTCCAGCACGTCGCTGACGTCGGTCAGCGCCTTGGCGAGCTGCTCGGCATCGGCATCGCCCTTGACTGCGGCCTCGATGTCGTATTTGATCTTCGGGTCAGCCATTGGAGGATAGAGCGATGAAAGGGTTGTTGTGGTGCATTGCCCTGGTGGGCGCGGGCATTCCGCTGGCCCTGCTGGGCCTGCTGGTGGATTCGGAGCGCCTCATGGCGCTGGGCGCCGGAGCCATCGCCACCGTGGTGGTGGGATGGCCCGTGCTGGTGCTGATGGGCGCGGTGCAGACGTCCGCACCGCGCCGCTGAGGCGCAGGCCGCCGCGTCAGGCGGTGGTAGCGCCAGGCAGGCGGACTTCGTAGGGCTCGGTCTTGCCGGGCGGCGTCACCAGCTTGCCGCTGAGCGTGATGCCGGAGAAGTCGGAACCCAGGAAGTCGAAGCCGTTGTTGGAGCCAAGGGCGCACTCGTACACATCGACTTCGATGGGCGAGCCGTCGACCATGTTGCGGCCGTCGAATCGCGCCTGGCAGCGCACCTGGGTCACCCGGCCGCCCAGCACCTTCTTGCCTTCCACCGCACCGTAGGTGGCGGTGAGTTTGAGCACGTCGTTCTTGGCAGGTGCGCCCGACGCACCTGACTTGAAGCGCACTTCGCCGCGCAGCCAGTTGACTTCGAAATGCGTCCCCAGCACGTAGGTAGTCGAACCAGCACCATTCTTCAGTGCGAAGTTCTGGTCGCTGATGCTGCGCTTGCCCAAGGGCAGCCACTGATCCAGCGCCGTGACCGTGAAGTTCGCGTCGGTGAAGGTGCCCGAGCCCTGCGTCAGCGCCGCCACCATGCCCTGAAACTGCATGGCCAGCGCTTCCACGGTGGCCGCAGCCAGTTCGATGGTGATCTCGGTCGGCTTGGGCAGCACGACGGATGCGCGGGCCTGACCGTAGTCGAGGTGGGAGCGCGATTCGCTGACCTTTTCCTCGAAGTTCGGCTTGATCTCGAACTTGTCGGCATCGAGCGGGTCGCCGAAGCCGCTGTAGGCCTGCTTGGTCGTGTCCCACAGGTTGAGGGAGACGAGGCCAGCGGCCAGGACTGCACGTGCTGTCATGATGGTTTCCTTCTCTGCAAAGCAAAAGGCCCGCACGCGGCGGGCCTGGGTGAAACGAAAGATTGACGCCGGACGGATCAGTCCGGGTCGCGGTAGTCGAACGTGAACATGCCGAGCACCAGCCCGCCGCCCACATCGATGTTTTCCAGCCGGAAGCGCACCTCGCCTTCCACCAGCCCGGAGCCTTCGGCGCGCACGCGCTGGTTGATGGCGGCCAGGCTGTCGCGCACGGCCAACTTGGCGGCCCGGTAGTCGGCATGGGCGCCCGCCCGGGCCTGCTCGGTGCGGTTGATGACACCGAGGGAAAAGGCGTAGGTGCGCTTCTGCCGCTGGCCGGGCTGGTCGCTGCGTGGCTTGTCGTGCTGATCCTCGAAGAAGACGATGCGCGGGCCTACGGTCAGGTCGCTGGCGCGCACGGGGTTGTCGAGCACTTCGGCGCCCTGGAGAGCCTGGGCGTTGCGCAGCGCTTGCACGATGGCCATGCCGATGGCGAACGGCGCGCCTTCGGGCAACGTGTGGGCACGATCGCTCATGCCGGCACGCTGCCGAGCAGCGCCTCCATCTCCGCGCCGTCGTTGACACGGCGCGGGGCCTCCAGCACGCGGAAGCGCGTGCCCACCTTGATGCCTTGCGAAGCGGCTTCGTCCAGGCACTCCAGCACGTCGTCAGCCCGCAGCTCGCAGTCTGCGGGGTAGCGCAGCGTGCGAGATGCGGCGAACACCCGGCCTTCGAGCGCTTCGTCATCCACCGTGCCGACGATGCCGACGACTTCCCGCGCCAGTTCCCCGGCCCGGTGTCGGCGGAAGCGGGCGGCGAAGTCGCTGCCGAAGAACACGGTGCGCATGTCTTCTTCGAGATGGAGCATGGCGTCAGGCCTTCTCGGCCGCTGCCTTCTCAGCTGCCGCCTTCTCAGCCGCTGCCTTCTCAGCTGCCGCCTTCTCAGCCGCCGCCTTCTCAGCTGCCGCCTTCTCAGCCGCCGCCTTCTCAGCTGCCGCCTTCTCAGCTGCCGCCTTCTCAGCTGCCGCCTTCTCAGCTGCCGCCTTCTCAGCCGCCGCGATCTCTTCTGCCGAGTCTTCCACGGCCGAGATGGCGCCCAGATCCTGCAGCCGCATCAGCTCTTCAGCCGGCAGACGGGGGACTGCGTCACCCTGCTGCAGTTCCTTCGCCTTCGGCGCCTGGCCGATGACGATGACGTGGTTGGCTACGAACTTCATGGCAGGCCCTTAGCGCACCGTGGCGCGGAAGGTGCTGTTCGGCCGGTAGGGCACCAGCAGCGGGGCGCTTTGCAGCATCAGGTAGCGCACGCTGGGGTCTTCTTCGACCCAGCTCTTCACGAAGTAAGAGCCAGGCTTCAGGTTGTTCACGTCCTGAATCGCCCCGAAGTGACGCACGCCTTCGAAGTAAGCATCGGCAACGCCGATGACCGTGCCATCGGGCACCAGGGGAGACGTCGAGCCATCTTCGTTGGTGACGTTGATTGCCGGGATCACCCAGATGCGGAAGCCGTCGATCATGCCCATCAGGACCAGGTCTCGGCTGAGCACGGCATCCGTATCGAGCGTGCTGCTGCCGCGCATCAGTTCCAGGCGCTTCCACGTGTCCGGATCTTTCCGGAACACGGTGTACGCATCACGCGTCATGTACCAGTCCGAAATGGGCGTCTCAGCCATGCCAGACCATTGGTGCAGATCTTCGATCGGGCTGACGCCCGAGTCGCCCCACTTGTTCCCGGTGGTACGAACCACCGTGTTGCCTGTGGCGCGCCCGAAGTCCACCACGGTCGTGGGGTACTGTTCACCCTGGACCGTGACGCGGCCGTTGTAGAGCGCCTGCACGGCCATCCACTCGAGACGGCGCTCCAGGCGCAGGAGCTTGGCGGAGAGTTCGGTGGCGACGTCCAAGGCCAGACGTTGTTCGGGGTCGAACTCGCCGCCAATTTGCTCACCGAGCCGACGCGTCAAGGCGCGAGCGGCCGTGAAGGGCGTCTTGTCCTTGATGTAAGCCGGCCTGAAGGTCTTCGTCGCGAAGCCCGTGCCCTCCACGATTTTTCCGGGCACCAGCGGCGAGACGAACGGCGCCATGCGCAGGTCGGTGCCCTCGACGTCGAAGTGGATCTCGGCGTCCGCGGACTCCACAACACGGGTGAAGTACTTGGCCGCGAAGCCCAGCTTGGGCTGGGGCAGTGCGCGCACCACGCCCTGCAGCGTGGCGATGTCGAACATGATGTCGGTTGCAGGCATGATCAGGCAGCTCCGTAAGGCTTGATGAGGGTGATACCCAGCGTGCGCAGGCCTGCGCGAACGCTGTCGGGGGTGTGGCCGGCGCCGAAGGTCATGGCGGCCTGGTTGAAGTCGCCGCGCTCGTAGAAGAGCGTTTCGGCGTCGGCGGCGCTGGCGTCGGTGTCGTGCGCGAGCACGGCCACGGGGGTCTGCGAGCCGTCGGTGGCCGCAGCGGTGGAGAGCACCAGCTTGCCGCTGGCGGTGATGCGGCCCAGCAGCGCGCCGCGGGCCAGCACCTGGCCCGCGGCGAGCGTGCCCTTGCGGGACACCAGCAGATCGCTGTTGCCCGCGATCAGCTCCCGATAGACAGGCGAGGTGGCGGTGGCAACGCCGCCGGCGATGAAACGGTCGGTGATGGGCATGATTACTTGATCCCGTTGGCTTTGTTGAAGAGCGCCACGGCGGCTTCCGCTGCGGCTTCGGGGGTGGGTTTGTCGGCGCCGTCTTGCGGTGCGGCGCTGCCCTTGGCGGCAGGGGGTGCGTCAGCGCGGTGGGCGTCGATCGCTGCCTTGCGCTGGCTCTTCTCGGCCGCCAGCACGGCGAGGCCGGCCTCGGCCGCAGACGTCTTGCCGTCGAAGGCCAGGCCCGCCAGCAGCTTCTCGTGGCCGGGCAGGCCTTCGCCCACAGCCAGCACGGCCTGGATACGGGTGCGCTCGCCAGCGGCGCCGGCAGCGGTGAATTCTTCGCGCAGTTGCGCGAAGAGCGGCGCGTGCTCTTGCTCGAAAGACGCACGCGTGATGAGCGACGTGGACGTCGCGTTGGGGTCAGCCATGGTTGGCTCCTTTTCTTCACGGGTTGAGGGCTTGTCGTCTTGGGGCGCAGCACCGGCGCTTGGGGACGGGAGGGCCGCCACGGCGAACACGGCCTTGCGGCGCGTGCTGTACTTGGCGGGGTCGATGGCCATGCTTTCCACGAGTGCGTCGAGCGTGGAGACACCGTCCACGAGCCCCGCATCGATGGCCTGCTGGCCGCGGAACACACGGCCATCGGCCATGTGTTCCAGAACTTGTTCGGAAGTGACGCCGCGGTTCGCTGCGACGGCGTCAACGAACAGGGTGTAGACGTAGTCCACGTCGGCCTGCACGATGGCGCGGGCCTCTTCGCTGAGCGGTTCGTTGGCCTTTGAGATGCGCTTGTAGCGACCGGCCGTGATGTGCTCTTGCTGCGTCGATGAATTCGGGTTGTAGGAGCGATCCACCACAACGCCGATGCTGCCGGCGGTGACCACCGGGCCGCTGATGTAGATGGCGTTGGCGGCGCTGCCGGCCCAGTAGCCGGCGCTTGCCAGCTGCTCGGACGAATGCACCACCAGCGGCTTCTCGGCGGCAAGTTCCGCGATGGCCTGGGCGAACTCCGGCACGCCGATGACGTTGCCGCCGGGCGTGTCCATCGCCAGCACGATGGAACGTACGCGGGGGTCGGCCGCTGCGCTCTCGAGCTGCTGCGTGGCGAGCTGGGTGCTGATGCCGCCCGAGACGCGCATGAACAGGTTGGCCTTGGGCGCCATGACGCCCGACAACTGCAGCAGGGCTACTCCACCCGGCTGGATGGTGTATTCCTGCTGGTCGCTGGACAGCGGGCGGTTCAGACGGGCCTCGATGGCGGCGACGTCGATCTTCTCGCCGCGCATATGCGTGGCGTAGATGGCCTGGATCTCGCGCAGCTTGTCGGGCTCGATCGCCCACGGGCTCATGATGAGGTCGAGCAGGGTCATGGCTTGGTCACCTCTTGCGGCTTGGACTGTTGGCGACCGCCGACGATGAACTCGAGCAACGTGAGTCGGTTGTCGTGGCGGTTGTCGCTGGCCTGCAGCGCGCGCAGTTCGCCGAAGGCCCAGCCGACCATGCCCAGCGACGACATGGCGACGATGCCGACCAGCTTCCACGTCCAGCTATGCACTTTGACGTCGGTGGTGAGGCGGTCGATGGCAGCGCCGTATTCGTCGGACAACTGGAAAAGGCGCTTTTGCCCAGCGTCGAGCTGCGCGAGCTTCTCGCCCACGACACCGACCGTGTTGCTGAGCTGCCCCTGCTGGGTGCCGATGCCGAGGATGATGCCTTCCAGACGCGAGTGGCTGTTGATCAGCGTGTCTACGCGCTCTGCAAGCACGGCCACTTGTTCGGCAGAAATGGTCTTGTCGGTCATGGTTGTGAGCCAGTGTTAGCGGGCGCGGCCGGCTCGGACGCGGGAGTGGCGGCGGGCGCAGCGGCGCCGGGCTTGGGCGCGGGCAGCATGCCGTCGGCGTCCAGGCGCTGGTGCTCGGCCAGCTTCTGGCCGTAGGTGTCGTTCCAGTCGCTGCCCCACAGCTCCCATTCGGCGCGTTCGCGCGTCATGAGTCCGGAGTCGATCGCGCTGGTGTATGCCGCCACTTCGTCCTTGGGGTTGATGGAGCCCATGCTGTCGCCGTGCCAGCCGGCACGCGTGTATGCCCAGCGCAGCAGCGGGTCCGCGAAGAAGCCAGGCGCCGGCACCCGGCCCAGCGCCACGGACTCGACCATCCACGTCTCGTAAACTGGCTGGCAGAAGCTGAGCGCGAGCCAGCTGCGCACGCTGCGGAAGTAGACCCACGCATCCAGCAGCGCGGCCTTGCTGGCGCTGTAGCTGGAGTTGAACTGCTTGATGAGCAGTTCGTAGGGGAGGCCCAGCGCCATGCCGATCTGCTTGACGACGGCCAGCACGAACGGCTCGAAGTTCGGGCTGGGGCGGCCCGGGGTGGGGAACTTGACTTCTTCGCCTGGCCGCAGCGTGATGGCTGCGCCGTGGCTCAGCATGCTCTCGTAGCGCGATTCCTGGCTCTGGTCTGTCGAGGGCCTGACCAGCGGGTTGCTGCCGCCTGCAGGCACCTGCACGAAGGCGGTGACGCACGCGGAGATGACCGCCGCCATGATCTCCGATTCGGTGTAGCGCGCGATCTGTTTGAGGCAGTCCACGATGGGCGCCAGGTAAGGGATGCCACGCGGCAGGCCCGGGCGCAGCTTGCTGAAGTGGTGCAGCATGCGGCGGCGCCCGCTGGGGCCGACGCGGTCGATCCACTGGCCCTTGCCCAGCCCGGAAGTGGCGCCCCACCACACGCCGGAGCCGGGGTGCTGGTCGTAGAGGAAGTAAGCGGCCGGCGCGCCCTTTTCGTTGAAGCGCACACCCGCCGCCATCTGGGCTGTGTCCGAAATGCCGTTGGGGTTGCCCACCCGATCTGCCTCGATGACCTGGGTGCGCAGGCGGTACGGCATGTCGGGCGTGGCCTCGTCGGCATCGGGCAGCAGGGTGAAGCAATCGCCGCTCTCCAGCTTGGAGCGCAGCACCAGGGCCTGCTGCTGGTAGAAGGTGTGCGTCTCTTCCACGTCGCTGAGCGGGCTGTCGGCCCACAGGCTGAATTCAGGCTGCACGTGAGCGGCCTTCCATTCGGCGGCCTGCTCGGGCGTCCAGCCCAGCACCTTGAGGTGCGGCTGCGCGCTCAGCGCCAAGCCGGTGCCGACTACGCGATCCACGTTCGTGTTGATAGCCCCGCCGCCAATGGGCGAGGTGCGCGCCAGGTCGCGGCTCTGGCCGCGCTGCAGGGGCAAGCGGATGAGCGTGTCGCTGCGCGCGTCGCGCGGCGCGGGGCGCCAAGCCGGATCTTTCTGCGGCGGTGGCTCCACGCCGAAGCTGCCGCCGCCCTGACCGCCGCTGCCGCCGAAAGCCATCATGCCGCCCAACTGCGGCATCAGCTGGGCCATGAACTGGGCGCGGGCAGCGTCGATCGTCCGGGCGTCGATGCGGTTCTGCTGCCGCTGTGCCCGGGAAATGCGTTTGCTCATGGTGCGCCGATCAGTAGGGGCGGAGGTATGTGACGCGGGGCTCGGCCAGCGACTCGAGCCGCTGGATCTCGGCGCGCACTTCCTTGATGCCGGCCTGGACGGATTCCAGATCCGCACGACGGTTACGCCGCGCGGTGCCACCGTTGCCGATCACGTACTCCTGCGATCCGAGGATGCGGACCTCCGCCGCGAGATAGGCCTGCAGCCGGGCTCGGGCCTGTTGGAGTTGATTGGCGATGCATGCGTCGCTCATTGCCAGCTCCCTCGCGCAGCGAGGCCCGCCACGGCCTTCTCGAACTCGGGGCGAAAGCGCTCCAGCGCCACGCGCTGGACCACACCGTCGAAGTCGAGGCGACGGCTGTAGTCGGGCGTGCTGGAAGTGAAGACGAACAGAGCGCGCAGCCGCTTGCCCTCGCGGCGCCAGATGCCGTCGGGGCGGTCGCCGCCCTTGGGCTTGCCGACGAAGAGGTCGTTGGCGAGCTTGCGGCCACGTCCTGCGCGCTGACCCTTGGCACCGACGCCGCCGCGGATGCCCTTGAGGGCGGCGAGGATGGTCTGCACCTCGGCGCCCTTGACGTTGCCCGCTGCATCCAGCGAGAGCGCCGGTCCTGGCATGGCGTACTGATCGGCGCGCAGCACGCCGGCATAGCGCATGGCGTTCTCCGCGCGCTTGTGCTTGCGGATGCCGCCTTCGACTTCGGGCTGCAGGTAGTTCTCAGGGGCCACGCCGCCAGCCTGGTTCTTGACCATGACGCGGGCTCGCAATGAGTCCTTCGTCGCTGGCTCAATGCGCAGCGCGTTCAGGGTGTAGGACGTAGGGCTGACGAACACCTTACGCATCTCTGCGGGCAACTCGGTCTGCGCCGCGTAGCGGACCACGCGTGTGAGTGCCGTGGACGCGGCATAGGGCAGCATGCGGGCGGGCACGTCGCGGATCTCGGCGATCACATCGGCGATCGTCGGGCCGCTGCGGCTGATGGTCAGCATGGGTTTCTGGCGCTCCAAAACAAAGCCCCCGGGGCCTTTCGGCCGCCGGGGGCGGTGGTCACAACAAGGGTTGCGAGGTATGTTTTTTCAGCTAGGCGGAATTTCTAGACCTAGCTGAATTGGGGCCAATTTTGGGGGAAAGTGTCTCATGCTGGCGAGCACTATTTTGTCTCATCACATGAGACACTTTTCTGTTTGACGGATGCCGCAAGAGCCGCTAAAGCGATTAGCTATGGGTGGTGAAATTCAGTATTCCTAGGTTGGGATCTGCATGAAATCCCACCTGCTTGCCCGCTATCTGCACCACCTCGCCCAAAGTCCGCGCCTGCGTAGGTCGCCCGTTGATCTGCACGATCCAGAAGTTGGTATCGAAGAAAACGAGACCTGATGGGTCACCACTGATGGGCCTGATATGTACTGTGAGCACTTCCGCTTGGGTGCCGACCTCCAGATAGCGAATCTCCCCCAGATCGAATTCCTTGCGATGCAACTCCGCGATGGCCTTCTTCCCGGCAATCATCACGGTGTGCCCACCAATCGGCAGGCTGCTGAAGTTGGTACTCATGGTGCTCCTATGGATAGTTGTTGCCCCGATGCGGGAGGGCATTACCCGCAGCAATGTTCTCAGCCTCCACGATCTTCGCAGCCTGAGCAACGTGCTGACGGAAGTTTGCCAGCATCCGGTAAAAGGTGGGCCGGGAGATTCCCAAGGCATCCGCCGCTAACTTGATTGGGCGCACGCGCAAGATGTAATACGCGTCAAACGTGCCCCGGGCCTTGTCCTGCGGCTGGCTGCAGTAGGCAAGGTGGAACGCGGCCAGTTCCGTGCTGTTGAGTGCGTCCGGGCCGCCCGGTGTGCTGGGGCGTGAGCCGCCGCTGCTGCCGGCGAGCTGGCCCAGCACCGAGCCAGACGAAGGTGGCGGGCCGAACAGGCGCCGCGAGTTGCGCCAGGCGACGTAGCGTTCGCAGAGGTCATCAAGATCGCGCTGCGCATCGTCCAGCGCAGGCGCGATTTCCTCGTCTGCAGGGCTCACGGGCGCGGGCGCGGCAAGCCGGATGGCTGCGGGCGGGTGTGCGTTGTGGCTGGTCATGGTGGTCCTTCGGTGATGGCTTGTTTACAGGATTCGACGGCCAAGGGGCAAGGGCCGACCGAGTGCGTTGTTGCCGGCGCCAACCGGCCCCACGGTGACGGACACCGAAGGGCGTACAGCCGGAGCTGGGGGCGGGGCAGAGACGGGTGCTGGTGCGGCTGCCTGCTCTTGCACGGCTGCGGCAGGGGGTGCGGACGTCCGCACCTCGACATCCACCGGAATCGCTGCAGGCGCGCTGGGCGCGGCTGGTGCCGGTGGTGGCTCCGGTGTCGCGGCTGGCTCATCGGACGGCGGCACCTGGGCCAGGGCCTGGACAGCAGCGTCTGCCGCGAAGAGGTCGCCGTTGCGCTGCATCTTCTCGCGGTACATCTGCCAGTCCAGGGACGTCCAGTTGTGCAGGCCGAGCTTGTGTGCCAGTGCCAGGTTGTAGACGCTGACGTCCCAGGCCTCGTTCCGCGCGCCGTTGGGCTTGCGCCATTCGCGGATGGGCCGGCCCTTGTGCCAGCGGGTGAAGGGCCGCTCCACCACCATCTGCTCGAACCAGTCGGCGTGCAGGCGATCGTGGAAGTGCATGGCGCCCGCCCCTTCGGTAAGGTGCATGCGGTTGCTCAGCCAGTCCTTTGCCACATCGGTACCGACGGCCCAGAGTTCGGCACCGCCCGGCGTCTTCTGGCCGCCCCAGTCGATGTCCACCTTGTTCGGCGTGCTGCTGATGATGGGCTTGTTGGGGCGCGAATGGCCGTGCAGCACGACACAATCGAGGTGCCTGCGCTGGGAGCCGTAGTTGTACACGTCCTGCGTGTTGGCGCCGCCCGCATCGATGGCGTATGCGGTCATGTAGATCGGCACGCCAGAGGCATGCAGCAGCGGTGTGCGCCGGATCTCGTCCAGACGCTGCCAGACGCTGCCTGGCTCATCGGGTGGCTTGGAAGGGTCGCCGCGCAGCACGATGTAGTCGATCACCCAGTGCTGCAGTCCAGCGCCGAAGGCTTCGATCTGGACTTCCAGGCGATCAGGCTGGGTATCGGCTGAGGCGAGGACGATCAACCCGGGATCAGGAACGATGCGGGGGGTGTACTTCTCGGCGCGATCGCGCAGTTCCTGTGCCGTGGTGACCTTGTCGCTGTTCTCGTAGCTGAGTGCCAGACGCGTGTTGTAGAAGACCTGCATGGCCCCGTGGTCGCCGCGCTTGATGCATTCCTTCGCGTGGGCGAGTTGCCGGGCCAGCGCGAGCCACGTGATGGCCCCGATCGGCATGTAGAAAGCCGACAGGGTGAAGCTGATCGTCTCGCCATCGCCCTGCGAGGAGGCCACCCAGCGTGCCTGCCCACCGGCGGCCTCGTCGCGCAGCATCGCGGGCTTGTGGCGCTCTTCGATGTCGCCACCGCAGTCCGGGCATGTGAACCAGGCGCGATCCATGAAGCCCGTGACCTCGTCGCGGCGGTAGTGGAAGTTCTGCAGCACCAGCTCGTGCAGGTGGCCGCAATGCGGGCAGGGCACGTGGTAGCTTTCTTGCGTCCCCTTGTCGAAGAGGGTGTCGATCTTCGAGTAGCCCTTCACGGCCGGGCTGCTGGTGTAGAAGAACTTCGCGTCGTTGGCGTACTGCGTGGCTCGGGCCTCGGCCAGTTCGATAGGGTCACCCTCGCCGTCCACGTCGAGCACCAGCCGGTCGATCTCGTCCACGTAGATGTATGGCGCAGAGACCTCGGCCAGGTTGGCGGCCGAGCCGGCGGTGTTCATGTAGAGCGTGGCGTCGCCCAGAAAATCCTTCGCCTGGACGGTGTTCCGCGAGTCCCGGCTCTTGGCCGCTGCCACGCGCTCTTTCAGCACGGGCGTGTTGCGGATCATGGTGGAGACGCGAGCGGAGAACCGCTTGACCAGCGTGTCGGTGGGCTCCAGCGCCAGGATGTTGCGCGGCCGTCGGTGGATGAGCGAGCCGATCCAGTTCAGGGCCGTCTGCGTCTTGAACATCTGGGACGCAACGCGCGCTACGACGCGCTTGCAAGGGTGGCCGGGCGACAGAACCTGATGCACGCGCCGCGCCGGGTAGCTGTGGTCGAAGCTGAATTTCCCGGGCTTGGCGTTGCTCTTGGGCAGCACCACGTACTCTTCCGCCCACTCGTCGCAGCGGAGTTCAGGGTCGGGGCGCAGCGCCTCGATGGCGGTGCGCACGACGAGGCCGTAGCCGTCGGCGAGGTTCATGGGCACTCCTCAGGCCAAGTCGTGACGGCATGATCGAGGTACCGGGACAATCCGGCTTTTACATGAGGAACACAGATGTCAATCTCTGAACGCGACGTAGAGCATCTTGCCGAACATTTTTCAAACCTTCGCGCATTGCCTGACAGCAACCTGCTGAAAAACATCCAACTGGCCGAACTGAATTTCAAACGCAACGGGTGGATATTCGAGCTGGAGATGTCCGGCCAACCCAACGCGGAAGACTTGATTGCGCGCCTGAGGACGCTGTAGGCATTCAAGCTGCCCTCCGCATTGGCACTTGGCTTTCCCAGTTGGCCTGGATGACCGCCTTGCCCAGGGGGGGCGGCACTGCGTTGCCGCACATGCGAACCTGAGTGGACTTGCTGAAGATGCGGCCATCGTGGCCCCGGTCGATGATGTAGGTCTTCGGGAAGCCGTTGGCGTTGTACAGCTCGCGCGGGGTGAGCATGCGCAGCTGGATGTCCACGATCACGTAGGGCGTACCGCGCAGCCAGACGGTCACCAGGGCGAGCCTGTCCTTGGTGGTACTGGTGGCCATCGGCTCGCGCAGGTCGCCCAGTTGCCCGCCTTGGCCGTAATACCGGATGAGGAAGGCGGCCACGCGCAGCGCGCCTTCCTCGGCCTCGGGCGACAGCGTGTATTCGACCAGGGCGTGGTGTTCGCCGCCGGCCGTCATCGTCGGTACAGGCTCGCGCACGTCCTGCCCTGTGCTGTGCTGGCGCAGCGTGGCAAGGTGAGCAGTGACCAGACGCTGCTGCGAGCCGCTGGCGGTGCTGGTGGACATGGGCGCTCGGGCATCGCGGCCCGGGATTTCGTTGAAGCCGCCGTTGGCCTGTTCTACGAAGGCCGTCACCGCAGCGAATTTCCCGGCACCGACCACCGTGCCCAATGGCTGCTGGGCGTCCAGTGCGCGGGGTGCCTGGCCGTCGCGCTCGCCGTAGCCCATCTGCACCAGCGAGCCCACTGCGACGGCTTGACCGCCACCGGAGGCAGTGACGGTGCCGACCGGCTCCCGCACGGAGGTGTTGCCATGGCTCCAGCGCGGTGCCGCTGCGGTGCCCTGGCCGTGGCCGGCCTGGATCATGACGGGGGCCGCAAGCATCAGTTCCCCACGGTTCGCGGCAGTGATCGTGCGCGCTGGATCACGCATGTCATGCACACGCACGCTACCCTGGTGCGTCACGGGCACGATGAAGGGGTCGGCGCTGTCCAGCACGTACCGCTTCATGCCATGCGCCACGCGGCGCAGGGTGGCGTCGGCCAGCGGCTTCTCGCGCTCGAAGATGCTGCGGCCCTGGATGCTCCAGTCGATGCACTCGGCCGCGCTGCGCCAGCGCTGCTGGCCCTTCTTCGGGTGCTTGAAGTGGGTTGGCTCGGGCCAGACGATGGGAGCGCCATCACAGCGGGCCACCATGAACAAGCGGCTGCGGGTGGTCGGGGCGCCGTAGTCGGCTGCGCAGAGGATGCGGTGCTCGACCTCGTAGCCCTGGCGCTCCAGCGAGCGGACGAAGGCGCGCCAGGTCTGGCCGGCGCGCCTCGGGTCCGGCACCAGGTGTTGCTGATCGACCGGAACGCGCTCGCCGGGCAGGGCCACCGTGCCGTTCAGTTTGACCACGCGCTTCGTCTTCGGGCACCGCTTCGCGATCAGCGGCCCCCACAGCAGGATCTGCTTGACGTTCTCCAGCGTGATGATGCGCGGGCGCTTTGTGCCGCCCCACCGCACTGCCCGCCATGCCAGCGCACGCAGGACGCGGGAACGAGGCTGGCCGCCGCGCGCCTGGCTGTGGTGCGTGCAGTCGGGCGAGAGGTGCAGCAGGCCGACGGCGCGGTCGCCCGTCACCACGCGGGGGCAGACCTCCTTCACGTCTTTGCAGTAGTGGACCGTCTGCGGGTGGTTGGCTTCGTGCATGCTGCAGGCGTCCGCATCGTGGTTGACGGCAATGTCCACGTGCCGGCCGATGGCCTGCTCGATGCCTTCGGACATGCCGCCGCCGCAGGCGAATTCGTCGGCGATGAGTTCGTCGGCCAGGCCGAGGAGGAATTGCGGGGATTGCATCAGGTGCTCCGTTTCGGTTGGGTGAGTTCGGTGAGCCGGATCTCGGCTGCGGCGAAGGCGGCGCGCAGCTCGTCGGTGATGACGCGCTCGATGTCGCGGGCCTCGGCCATGCCGATGACCTTCGCGGCGGCGCGCGGTGGGGTGCTCATGAGGGCGTCGCGCAGGGCGCGGAGAACGTCGAAGGTCGCGCGCTCGACGGCGTCGCGCTCCACCAGCCGCTGGGCTTCCTTGGCGTTCTCGCGCTCGGCGGCTTCGACCGCGGCGCGCTCGCGGCGGGTGCGCAGGCTTTGGTAGTCGTCGCCAGCTGCAGGAGCGTGGGCCGCAGGCCCGGCAGCGGGCAAATCCGGGCCGTTGGCCGCGGCTTCGATGGGGAGGGCAGGCGTGCCCCCAACCTGCGCAGATGGCGCGGCTGCGCGCCCGCTGTCGCCCCGCGCGCGGGTGTTCCGCGCCCACTGGATATCCGCCACCTCGGGGTCGATCATTTCGCGCCCGCCTGGCTGCGGTATCGCGGTGATCCGGCCTTCCTTGATCGCCTTGCGCACGGCCTTTTCGTCGCAGCCGCGGTGCCGGGCGTATTCGGACTTCGTCAAAAGTCGGACTGCCATCGGACTAGCCCCCTGCCTTCGGACTGTTCACCGGACTGTTTGCCGGACTTTTGTCCGCACCAGCCACTAACGTCCGCACGGGGGTCGAATTACCCTCTCGGCAGATCGTCGCGGGAGTACCTACTGGGGTGGGGGCTATCGAGCAACACGCGCACACAATGGCCGCGGCTGTCATGGCCGTCGTCGCCGCCGTGCTGAGTCGATCCATTTGCTTTTCCTTTTTCAAAAGAGTGAAGTGCAGTTACGCGGTTATGGGCGCGCGTAACCACGCAACCCGCGCCGCGCCTAGCGAGTTACACGGTTATGCGGTTACGCACCTCACGCACACACATACATGCACACACGCACACGCCCGCCTGCATGCCTGCACGCACACACAGGTGCGTGAGGCGCGTAACGGCATAACCGCGTAACAGGCCGCGCCGGCATTGGGTTTGGCGGTTATGCGTGCGCGTAACGGTGTAACGACTGGGGTTCAATTCGCACCTCCATCGCCATCGGGCGTATCGCCATCGTGGGAGGGGGAGCCCGAGCCATAGCCCAGGTACTTGCGCAGGGCCTCGCCGAAGTCCTTCACCGCGCCCGATGCCCACTCGGATTCCGTCAGCGCGGGGTCATCGTCCTTGGCATCGGGTGCGCGCAGCACAGGCTCTGCCACCAGCAGCACCCGCTCTGTCTTCTTCGCCGCGCCGGGCCGCGTCACGTTCATCGCCTTCACCCTGGCCGGCTTCCCCTGCCCCTCCGCAAAACGCAAGAGGGTCGGGGTGAACTGGCCCTGTTTGAACGGGTAGCGATCACCCGTCCGCTGGCACCATTTCAGGTACGCGGAATAGGCTTGCCCGACAGCGCACGCCATGTAAGGCAGATCGAGTTCGCCACCAGACCACTCTTCCCAGAAAAGCTCCGGCGACTTGCGGTTGATCGCAATCAGCGCCGACTTCGCTTCCGTCATGGGGGCCGGGGCGTAGGGGTGGAAGTCCTTGAGCGGATACTTGAGCAGGTAGTGGTAGAACGCCTCCGCGCCCCCGTTGTCCCGCCACTCGCCGAGCTTGCGGTAGTACTCGGGGTCTTTCGCCCTGGGCGTGTACACCACCAGATACCGCCGATCCGAGTTGTCCAGCGCCAGCGGCTGCAGCTCGTTCGAGAGGAACACGATGTTCATCTGGTTCTTCTCTTCACGCCGGCTCAGATTCTTCGGGTTGATCTGCACCGTGGGCGACGTGATGAGCGCCTTCAGCCTGTTCTTGTTGTGTACCAGTTCCGCCCTGCTGGACACTTCGTCGCCCACGACGAACAGCTTGCAGCTGCGCCAGTCGTTGAACTTGTCCTCCAGCTCATCCTGGCCGACCAGGGCTCCGTACTTGCCGTAGATCGCCACCATGATGTCGAACAAGAAGTTCTTGCCCGCGCCCTCGTCGCCGTGCATCACGACCGCCGTGCGCAGCTTGGCGCCCGGGTGCTGCAGCGGGTATGCCAGCCAGCACAGCAGCCAGTGCATCACGTCGCCGGTGTCGGCTTCGTCGGCCGTGGCCCGGCTTGTCAGATAGCCGATCAGATCGAGGATGGGATCGACGTCGCCAGGTGTAGGCACCATGGCCATGCCGTCGTAGAGATTCACGGTCGTTTCGGGGTCCGCCTTCATGGTTGGGTCGAAGACCACGTCATCCAGCCGCACGGTGCGGCGTCGTTCGCTCGCTTTCCACAGCCGCACCATGTCCGCCCCGTGGGCGTGGCCCATGTTGGCGATCTTCATGATCAGCCGCTCCGAGCCGTCCCAGACCGTGTCGGTGCCGTAGATCAGCACGAAGTGCTCGATCAGGTGATTGACCTTGCCCCAGTCGATCGTTTTCTCTTTCTTGCGGCCCTGCACCGGCTTTTCCGGCTTCTCGGCCGCATCGCCAGAATCGGCACTGGCGTCACCACCCCCATCCCCCGACTTGCGCGCAGCTGCGCTTACTTGGGGGGGCGGGGGGCCGGGCGGAGTAGAGCCCGAGCCAGACGAAGACGCACTCGCGCCCTGCCCCGCGGCAGCGCCGAACGCGACGTGAACGACAGTGCTATCCAGCGGCGCTTGCGCGCCGATGGCAGGAATGGCACGCGCCTCTTCGGGCGCGTGCGGTGGGGGCGTTGGCGCCGCGCCCAATGGCCCGCTGTCCGGCGCGTCAGCCATAGTGCCTCGCCATCGCCGCGACCACGCCGTCCAGCTGCTTGCGGACCACGTCCAGCCCTTCACGCGCGTGAAGATCGTTGAAGTCGGTGTCCTTCTCGGCCCGCGTCGGCTCCGCGAACACAGGCCAGACGATGTCGCAGCCCTCCACCTGGCGCGCGACATCCTTAGCCGCCTTTCGGCCGGGGTTGCTCGGCGCACCGGACACCCGGTCCACCGTCTTCCAGTCGTCGTCGGCCAGGATGAGGATGCGCGTGCGTGGGTAGAGCCGGCGCAGCAACGGCACCACGTGCGCCAGGTTGCCGGCGTCGAGGGCCACGAACACCGGCCAGCGCCGGTCGCACGCCATGCGGGCAGTCAGGCCCGTGGCAAAACCCTCCACCACCAGCAGCAGCGCCGTGGTCTCGCCATCGATGTCGCCCAGGCGCACGCTGCAACCCGGCTTGTCCATGCCTCGCTGGTAGACCTTGCCGCCATCGGGCTTGATGAACTGGAGGGCGCGCAACGCCTGGTCGCGCGGCAGATCGAAGCGCAGCAGCGGCACCACCACCGTGCCTGCGGGCAGGCGAATGACCGTGTCCTCTTCGCCCATCTCGCCGGGCCAGCGCAGGGTCATTGGCTGCAGCAGGTAGCGGCAGGTTTCGCCCTGAACGCCCTTGCGATCGAGGTAAGGGGACGCGCCCTCGCGCGAGGCCCTGCGCCACACGTAGATGGCCTCGGCCGCCGCGTTGGCGATCTCGATGCGGCGCTGCTCGGCCGCGGCCTCGCGCTGGTGGCGCAACTCCCGAGCCCGACGCTCGCGCTCTTCGGGGGACAGGGGCGCCCACTCGACGTCCACCTTCTGCGATGCGCCGCCACTGCGGTACGTGCCGAACGTGCCGACGATGTAGTCGCCGCCGCCCTTGTCCCGATCACGGCGGAACAGGTAGAACTTGTACCAGTCCTTCCCGCCCTTGCCGCAGGTCACGCTCTTGCGCGTGTCCAGCTTGAGAGGCAAGTCCTTCTCGCGCAGCTCGATGCCGAACTGCTGCATCTGCAGCAGCACCTGTTGCAGGTTGTCCATCAGCCGCCCGCCCCGCTCACGCGGGCCAGCCGCTCCACCAGCCGCGATGCCTCGCCCATGATCGACTCCATGCGCCGCGTCAGCAGTTCCGCCTCGGTCTGCGGCTGAACCGGCACCGGGGGCGCATAGCCGGCCTCGCGCATGAAGTAGGCGGCCAGGCCGTGGAAACCATCCTCACGCGCCAGCCGCATCAGCAGCAGCAGCTGCGAAGGGCTCAGGCGCTCGGCCCGATGGGGGTTCAGACAGTCGTGCAGGTAGCGCGCCGCCGTCTCGGGCGCCTTGTCGGGCCAGATCTGCGGCCCGACTTTCTTGGCGCCGCCCAGGTGCTGCACAGCAGCGCGAGCGGCGTCGAGTTCATCTTCATAGAGCAGGGTGTCGGTCAATTCATGGCTCCCAGGTCATGCTGCGCGCCGGGCCGTTCCGACAGGCTCCGACACTGTCGGAACCTGTCGGAAAGACGCGTACAGGCAAAAAAAAGAGACTCCAGGCCATGCACCACCGCAAGCCCGAAATCACTACGGAAGAAAAAGCCGCCGGCCGCCCCCGCCAAGGGAGGGAGAGGGAGGAAGGAACGCGAAGGCGAGCCACCGCTGCAAGCGGCCACGTGGCGGAAAATGCGCCGGGGGCCGCAAGAGCCCCAGGAACGAAAACGAAAGAGGAAGGAACAGCGAATGAGCCAGGACCCGCGCCATGCAACGCAGATCCCGCTGAATGCGGACACCGTGAACGCCATCGTCAACGCCCTCGGCGCCGTGGTGTTCGCCACCGTGCGGCAACTGCCACCAGAGCGGCAAGCAGCGCTCGCCAGCGACCTCGCGCGGCTGGCGAAGAACGAGGAGCATCGGGGGGACACCACCACCGAAATGCTCCTGCTCGACCTGCACCGCGCCGCCTTGGCTGCGGCCAGGTGATCGCGGGACCGGACACCACGAAGCGCTTTGATGCTTTCCAGGCCTCGAATGCAGCCTCGAAAGAGGGTGAACCGACCTCGCTACGCATGGCCGGACTCCTGCAGTCCAGCCTCCTGAGTGCCGCTAGCGTCCTCGCCGCCACATACCGCGTTGGCCAAGCGATCCAGTCGGATGGCATCGTCAGCAGCTTTTGCCACATCGCCTCGCTCCCAACGCGACAGGCGCGGCTGCGGAATGCCGGCACGCCGGGATATCTCGGATTGCGACAACCCGGAGGCTCGGAGTCGCTTCAGGTTTTGCAGTGTGGTGCTCATGCGCCGCATTCTATGCGGTTTCGCATGATTTGTGATTCGCTATCGAATTATTGAGTAGTGCATAGTTCAACCATGACCGGGCCACAGTTACTCCAGCTACTCATGGACACCAGAGGGCTGAATCCGAATGCTCTCGCTGACGCTCTCAAAGGGGCTACGGGCCAACCTCAGATTTCCAAGTATGTGAAGGGTCAGATACAGGAACCGAGACGCAAGACCCTCCAGCCCATTGCCGATTACTTCCGGATCTCGATCGACGCCTTCTACGACCCCGATTTAGCCGACCAGACGGCTCGGGAGTTGGGCATCCTTGTGGACGATGACTCCGAATTTCTGGAGCCACCGGCTCGTCACCGGGTTGCAGAGCCGGCGGTGGCTTACGCGATACCCCGGAACTACACTACCCGGGACTCTCTGAAGCAGTTGCGCGACGTGCTGGCTGGAGAGTCTCCCGGCGTACGACAGTCTGTCGTTGCACTGATGGGCGACATGGCAACGCGCGCTGATGACCGGCAGTTTTCTGACCAGATCATCGAGCGCATCATGGGTGCGCTTGGCCAACTGGGAAACGAGGTTCCGCAACCATCTATCGCCTCGACCCCCGCAGCTGGCGGGGCGAAATAGCCAAAGACAGGGGAGGCTCAAATGAAACGTGCTAACGGTCGGTGGATCTCGGCGAGAGGAGTCCTGGGGCTCACACTTTCGACGGCACTCGCACAGCAGAGTTTCGCTATCAACAAGTGCGTGGATCGAGAAGGACATGTCAGCTACCAAGAGATGGCGTGTCCCACGAGTTCTAGTTCAACAACCAGCATCAAGACGTCTCAGCCAAATCCACCGGCCAACGAGGTGCGACGCGTTGAACCCAACCCACATCTGAGCGGCCCACCCGAAGCGGCACAACTGCTCTCGATCTATCGTCGATGGATCGACGCCGAGAGGCTTGCCATGTCCACGAGCCGAATTGCCCTGGCGAGCCCTGCAGCCAGCATGCAGGCGCTGCTTCGCGAAGCAGAAGCGCTCACCACCCCTCCATGTCTCAACACCGCGCGGCAGTCGCTGGTTGAACTGCTGTCCAAGAGCAGTGACGCCATACTGAAGTTCATGGGCAAGCAAGAAGTCACCGGAATGGCCTACCAGTTGTTGCAACGCCCTGAGTTGGTCCAGGCGTTCGAGAAAGCAGTCACCAACGCGAAGTGCAACTGAAGCTGTTTTTTTTCGCATGACTATTCGATATCGATTGACTTAGCTATTCGATTTGGCATACTGCCCCCACGCCCATCCCGGGCGATGGAGGCCCAATGTCCACACCCCACCCCTCGTAGCCCCTGCGCCAGGCGCTACAAAATGCCGAGCAGTTCATTTGCCGGCTTCGAAGACGACGCCGCCCAACAGCCGGCCGTCACCACCCTCTGCTCGCAGATCTGCGTGCCCAGCTGAGCCTGCTGGCCCCCTCTGCCCGAGGCAGCCGCGCCCGGCAAGCCCGGCCCGCAGTGGTCGGCCACCGGCCAATTCCTGCGGGACCACTTTCGCCCCAGGTCAAGCTCCAGCGCCTCATGCAGACGCTGAGCCACCCTCAACGCGGACGCCGGCACCATCGGCGCCGGCATGCTGGCCACGATCAAGGGCGACGCGGAATTCCTGCTCGCACACACGCCTACGGTACGCGCCAAAGCCGAAGCCGCCCAGCTGGACGCCACCAACGCGGCCAAGACCGCCAAACATCGTCGTGTCGTG
>JAJHIY020001562.1:0-105000 GCA_022114975.2 Lampris megalopsis
CATGTTGTGTATTAACGATTACTCTGTTTTTAAAAGCGTTGAAATGTGGATTAAATTTGATAAAGAGCGCACCGTGACTTGTTTAGGACTCGGGACTTGACTTTGGACTTCAGTGCCAGGAGTCGAGACTTAGTCGTGACCCGGTCCCGCGTCTGCTGCTGCGGCGTGCAGGAAGCCACGTGCCGGGCGTGACTTTGACGCGGGCAGAGAGACATTTCACCTGACGGCCGTCCCGACAGCGGTGTGAGCAGACAGCAGGGATGTGCCGTCGTACACCGGCGGTGGTAGAACCGCACGTAACCGCCGGGTCGTGTTTTCCAACAGTTGCGGGTTAGAGAGCAACGGGGACGACGGGGAGGGTTTTATTTTTTTTAGCCCCTCGGTGGTTTCAACACCACAGGTCATTTCTGGTTAAAGGCCCTAAAACGGTGCTCGTCTCAGTCGCAGGGCCGCCGTTATCCTCCCCAACACGACATAATGGTCATACCGTCCGAATGGGCCTCCCTCCACCTCCCTCCGCCCCCCTCCGCCCCCCTCGGCCCCCACCAGGAGACAGAAGGCCATTCCCTGTAAATGTGGGCTGCTTTGTTTGGTCTCCTGATGTCTTCGTCTCCTTCTGAGCAGAGCAGATCCACCGACTCGATAGCCAGCACCTGGCCTCCCCCGCCGCTCGCAGGAAGTGACCGTAATGAGAGGCTGCACGCCATCCCATTAATACCAACCCCCCCCTCCCCCTCTCTTGCTCCCTCTCTCTCTCTCACTCCCTCTCTTTCTCACTCCCTCTCCCCCTCTTGCTCCCTCTCTCTCTCTCACTCCGTCTCTCTCGCTCTCTCCCTCTCTCTCGCTCTCTCTCTCGCTCCCTCTCTCTCTCTCTCTCTCTCTCACACTCCCTCTCTCTCTCTCACTCCCTCTCTCTCTCTCTCTCTCTCTCACACTCCCTCTCTCTCTCACACTCCCTCTCTCTCTCTCTCTCTCTCACTCCCTCTCTCTCTCTCTCTCGCTCTCTCACTCCCTCTCTCTCTCTCACTCCTCTCTCTCTCTCTCTCTCTCTCTCTCTCTCTCTCTCTCTCTCTCTCTCTCTCACTCCCTCTCTCTCTCTAGCTCCCTCTCTCTCTCTCACTCCCTCTCTCTCTCACTCCCTCTCTCTCGCTCTCTCTCTCGCTCCCTCTCTCTCACTCCCTCTCTCTCTCTCTCTCTCTCTCTCTCTCTCTCTCTCTCACTCTCCTCTCTCTCTCTCTCTCTCTCTCTCTCTCTCGCTCCCTCTCTCCCTCTCCCTCTCCCTCTCGCTCCCTCTCTCGCTCCCTCTCTCTCGCTCCCTCTCTCTAGCTCTCTCTCTCACTCCCTCTCTCTCTAGCTCTCTCTCACTCCCTCTCTCTCACTCCCTCTCTCTCTCTCACTCCCTCTCTCTCTCTAGCTCCCTCTCTCTCTCTCACTCCCTCTCTCTCTCACTCCCTCTCTCTAGCTCCCTCTCTCTCTCACTCCCTCTCTCTCTAGCTCTCTCTCACTCCCTCTCTCTCGCTCCCTCTCTCTCGCTCTCGCTCTCTCTCTCTCTCTCGCTCCCTCTCTCTCGCTCCCTCTCTTTCTCTCTCCCTCTCTCTCGCTGTCTCTCTCTCTCCCTCCCTCTCTCTCTCTTGCTCTCCCTCTCTCTCGCTCCCTCTCTCTCGCTCTCCCTCTCTCTCCCTCTCTCTCTCTCTCTCTCTCTCTCTCTCTCTCTCTCTCGCGCTCTCTCACCTGTTGCTAAATGACTTAATTGGATTGGAGGTGAAAAAATAAAAGGTGGAAGCGCTTTTCCTCTGCTGGAGGCTGAAGCGTAAAATGATTTCTCTGCCAGGATGTTCTGTCTCGCACTGAAGTTTGAAATGAGAGCAATTATATTCAAATAACCAAGAAGTGGAGGGTATTAGTTTAATATTACTTTCATATTTGCAGTGTGGGTCTTGCACCCTCGCTCTGTCTCTCTCTCTCTCTCTCTCTCTCTCTCCCTCTCTCTCTCTCTCTCTCTCTCTCTCTCTCTCTCTCTCTCTCTCTCCCTCTCTCTCTCTCTCTCTCTGTCTCTCTCTCCCCCTCTCTCTCTCTCTCTCTCTCTCTCTCGCTCCATCTCTCTCTCTCTCTCTCTCTCTCTCTCTCTCTCTCTCTCTCTCTCTCTCTCTCTCTCTCTGTTCGTCTCTCCGTCCATTTGGTGTGTTTCTGTACCCTCAGACGTATGGATAATGCATGCACGTGATGTGTCCCACGTCTTGTGTCTCAGGCTGGAGTAAAGCACAACTACAACCACGTGACCGCATCGTCCGGACTCGCCCACCAGCCACCACCCACCCACCACCCACCAGCCACCAGCCACCCACCAGCCACAGGAAGAGGATTTCAACACGTCTGAGAACAATACCGTTCATCTCAGGGGGCCGCTGTCAGAGGGGGGAAGCTAAAAAACGGACTGTGAGCGTCGACTACCTGGAGGACGAGCCGCCGAGACTGGGATCCGTGTCCCCGAAGGGAGACGACGCAGTCTGAAAAAGACCTGAAAAATGGAAGTGACGCTGAGGAGCAGTCCTCTCTCCATCATCACTTCACATCATAACGCGATCGATAACTTGGCCTCGTCTCGGGTGGGGGAGCAGGATTTAACAGACAGACTTCAGACCGGCGGAGAGGACACTTCACAGACCCCCGTGTCTGCCGGCAGACCGCCGTCACCAGCGTCTTCAGGGCTGACGTGCTCCATCACCTACATTCACACTTTCCGTCAGAGTACACAACACGACCCGGTGCAGGTCGTAGGGAGGAATGCAGTCGGACGAGAACACCACCCGTCAGCAGGGCTCCTGCTGATCATGGCTGACCACAGGTTTTACCCACTTTCCTTATGTCACCGCAGAACCTCTTTCAGGGGACACTGTGTTTAAGACACCAACACATCCAAGAAACCAAGACGGGTGTGCCGCACCGCAGCATCTCAGCTGCGGCTCGGCCGCACAGGAAACCACCGCTAACCCAGCAGGGGGGGGGGGGGACCTGGACTCGGATTAAGTCTAACTCAAGATCGCATCTGCTGCACCACTAGGGAGTCTGGTGTGTGTGTGCGGGGGGGGGTTGGAGGGTGTTGGGGATTGTGGGGTGTTTGGGGGTTGGCAAGGTTGGAGGGTGTTGGAGGGGTTGGAAGGTGTTTGGGGGTTGGCGAGGTTGGAGGGTGTTGGGTGTTTGGGGGCTGGCGAGGTTGGAGGGTGTTGGGAGGGTTGTGGGGTGTCTGGGGGTTAGCGAGGTTGGAGGGTGTTGGGAGGGTTGTGGGATGTTGGGGGGGATGGAGGGTGATGGGGGTGGTGGAGGATGCTCGAGGGGGTGAACATTAAGCTTTTCATTCTGCAGTGCCAAGCAAAGAGAGTTAATGGCCGTCCGCAGCGTAATGCTGCCAAATGAGGGGAGGATGAAAAAAACAAAAACAAAAAAAACAAAGTATAATCCCTCCACTGGAACGGTGTCACTCCGGGATTAACGGGCCGGGTGGGGGGGGGGGAATAACCCGGGGGGGGGGGATAACCCGCTAAGTAACTGGCAGACTGGAAGGAAAGCCTGGCTGGTCCTGGGCTGCAAAACCGTTTCTGTTTCAGACGTGTTTCTACTGGAGTGTCTGTCTTTACCAGGATAGAAACCCCTAAAGCCATCTATCCATCTATCCCTCTATCCCTCTATCCCTATCCATCTATCCATCTATCCGTCTATCTGTCTGTCTGTGTGTCTGTGTGTCTGTCTGTGTGTCTGTCTGAGTGTCTGGTGAACTCTGGTCCGGTTTGGAGGGTGCCAGAGCAGAACCGGTGTGGAGGCGCTGCGCTCCTGCGTGGGGAACGTCTGCTGTTGGCACAGAGGATCGGCAGTTTGGCGGCGCTGGCAGCACTTTGGGGAAATGTGGGACAGGATTTGGGGTCTCGAACCGGTTCACAGCAAGAGAGAAATGACGGAGAGGAGAAGAGGGAGAAAAAAAACAGTGCGCGAACATCGCGTTTTACCTGTGTGTGCAGACGTCCACCATGCAGACCACAAGATAATCCACTCCAGATCCAAACGCAGGGGAACTCGACTTCCCAACAACTGGTGTTCTCGTAGAGCAGCTCCGCTCGGCGTAATTCCCTGCTAAAGGGCTCCTCGGCGGGGGAGGGTTGGGGGGGGAGTTTGGAAACGGGGTGTCGATCCTCCCAGAAGAGAGAAGCCAGAAATAGAGCCGGACGGGAGAGGAGAGGAGAGAACAGGACCGACGGAGAGCAGATGTAGAGTTCAGCACCGCGGAGGACTGGACAGCTCCGCTCCGCTCCGCTCCGATCCCTCCTCTCGCTCGCTCGCTCGCGCGCGCTCTCTCTCTCGCTCGCTCGCTCTCTCGCTCTCTCTCGCTCTCTCGCTCTCGCTCGCTCGCTCTCTCTCTCTCGCTCTCTCTCTCTCTCTCTCTCACGCTCTCTCGCTCGCTCTCTCTCGCTCTCTCTCTCGCTCGCTCGCTCTCTCTCGCTCGGCTCAGCCGCCCGCCGGACCTCCTGACGGCATTTACATCCAATCAGCAGCACGACCAATCAGAAGCCTCCCAGCAGACTGACAGCAGGCGGACACACCAGCTGTCATGTGACCGGAGGATGAGAGCGAGAGACACGGAGAGCGAGAGAGAGAGCGCGAGACACACAGACCCAGAGAGTGACAGAGAAAGACACAGACAGAAAGAGAGAGAGACACAGACAGAAAGAGAGAGAGACAGAGAAAGAGAGAGAGACACAGACAGAAAGAGAGAGAGACAGAGAAAGAGAGAGAGACACAGACAGAAAGAGAGAGAGAGACAGAGAAAGAGAGAGAGACACAGACAGACAGAGAGAGACAGAGAAAGAGAGAGAGACACAGACAGACAGAGAGAGAGACAGAGAAAGAGAGAGAGGGGGGAGAGAGAGAGAAAGAAGGACAGAGGGGGAGAGCGAGCGAGCGAGAAAGACAGAGCGGGGAGAGCGAGACGGAGAGGGAGAGAGAGAGACAAAGATAGAGAGACGAGGCTTCAGACGGTCTCTCTGTCCACGTCTCTCTCCAACCCAACGTCAGATCGGTTGGCCACGGTGCTCAGGCAGCATCCCGGGAACATGCCCCAAAATACCATATCAGCGTGACGAAGAGGAGGGATTGTAAAAATAGTTGAGGTTTTTCTTCCCTTACTCCAGCGGTGTTATGTGACAGTGGCCGTCTAGCCGAGTATGTGACTGTGTGGACCGGGCTGGTTTATAACCAATCAACAACAAATAGCTGTAGCCCCCCCACCCCCCACCCTTCTGGTGTGTTCAGCATGTCGTGTTTCGGATAATTAACCATGAATGTTGTTAATATGGTTCCTGTTTGAGATGTGGCTGATATATGTTGGCTGTCTATAAACTTTCAGTTTGTCTGGATATAAATTGGAGAGGCGGCCTGGGTCAGTGAGACTCCATGCCAGCAACTCCCCACGGAGGAAGAGAAGCATACAGCATTTTTCAAAACCCCTCCCCTAACCCAAACCAAACCCTAAGCCTAACCCAACCCTAACCCAACCCTAACGCTAGCCCAAACCAAACCCTAAGCCTAACCCAACCCTAAGCCTAACGTTAACCCTAAGCAAACCCTAAGCCTAACCCAACCCTAACCCTAACGCTAACCCTAACCAAACCCTAACCCTAACGCTAACCCTAACCAAACCCTAAGACTAACCCAACCCTAAGCCTAAGCCTAAACCAACCCTAACACTGACCCTAACGCTAACCAAACCCTAACCCTAACCAAACCCTAAGCCTAACCTAACCCGAACCCAACCCTAACGCTAACCCTAACCAAACCCCAAGCCTAACCCACCCCTAACCCAACCCTAACCAAACCCTAAGCCTAACCCAACCCTAAGCCTAAGCCTAAACCAACCCTAACACTAACCCTAACGCTAACCAAACCCTAAGCCTAACCCAACCCTAACACAACCCTAACTCTAACGTTAACCCTAACCAAACCCTAAGCCTAACCCAACCCTAACGCTAACCCTAACCCAACCCTAAGCCTAACCCAACCCTAAGCCTAACCCAACCCTAACGCTAACCCTAACCAAACCCTAAGCCTAACCCAACCCTAAGCCTAAGCCTAAACCAACCCTAACACTAACCCTAACGCTAACCCAACCCTAAGCCTAACCTAACCCTAACGTTAACCCTAACCAAACCCTAAGCCTAACCCAACCCAACCCTAACGCTAACCCTAACTAAACTCAGCCTAACCCAACCCTAAGCCTAAGCCTAAACCAACACTAACCCTAACGCTAACCCAACCCTAAGCCTAACCTAACCCTAACGCTAACCCTAACCAAACCCTAAGCCTAACGCTAACCCTAAGCCTAACGCTAACCCTAACCCTAACGTTAACCCTAACCAAACCCTAAGCCTAACCCAACCCTACGCTATCCCTAACCCTAAGCCTAACCCAACCCTAAGCCTAACCTAACCCTAACGTTAACCCTAACCAAACCCTAAGCCTAACCCAACCCTAAGCCTAACGCTATCCCTAACCCTAACCAAACCCTAAGCCTAACCCAACCCTAAGCCTAACCTAACCCTAACGTTAACCCTAACCAAACCCTAAGCCTAACCCAACCCTAACCTGCCTTCACCTCTTAATCATCACCCCCTGCTGGCACTGCACTTTCATACATGCGGGTACTTTTCACGCCTGAGCGAGGCAAACCGTGACACTAACACATTGGACCGGCAGGTGTATTACACGCTTTGGCGTGATACCGGGTTGCGGGAGAAGCTCTGTCGACATTCGTTCTGCAGATGCGGCATTGACGTCATCACATCCGGGCTGATAAACAGCCCGTGTAGTTCTGTCACATGGGCGGTGGTTCGGGTATGTGATCCAGGAGCGGGTCGGACAGACGCGACACAGGAAATGGCGTCCCGCTGCATTTTGCTGTTGCCACTGGGAGCCGTGAGGCTGATGGTGCGTGTGGCGTATGCGCCTTTTTGCCCCGTTCGTGCATATTTGTGCCCTTCTGTAGTTCCCCGGTGGTGGGACGAGTCACCGACCTCCATTCAGTCTGCTGAGTCCCTCTCCATCTTTAAGAAGCTAAAGACCCAGTTCTTTCTCAAACGCCTCCGCACCTGATGGTATTAATATTATAAAGGAAAAAAAGAGCTTCTATGCACCCTATGGGTTGCCTTTGCGCGCTGCCTCTTGACACCTGTGTCCTGTCGGACTTGAACCTGTTATTTTTGGCGCTTACTCGCGTTGTCGCCTCCTGACTAGATCCTTGCTTGTGTTGTGTTAACTCTCAGATGTATGTCGCTGGGCCACACGGTGGCGCAGTGGTTAGCGCGGCCGCCTCACAGCAAGAAGGTTCTGGGTTCGAGCCCCGGGGTAGTCCAACTTTGGGGGTCGTCCAACCTTGGGGGTCGTCCCGGGTCGTCCTCTGTGTGGAGTTTGCATGTTCTCCCCGTGTCTGCGTGGGTTTCCTCCGGGGACTCCGGTTTCCTCCCACAGTCCAAAGACATGTAGGTCAGGTGACTCAGCTGTACTACATTGTCCCTAGGTGTGTGTGTGCGTGCGTGTGTGTGCTTGTGTGTTCGCACAGATGTAACACGTGGCCAGCTTGGCATTCTGTTAGGCACTGGAGGGGCGCAGTGCCGCTCACGGCCCCAGATCGCTGTGTCAACTTGGAGTCCGGCTGCGTTAGGGGCCCCGGCGTGGGGCTGTGCTCCCTCTCCAGAGGGCCTCCGCTATAGATGGAGTTGCAGAGGAGGGAGGCATTTCTCCTTGCATTCGACCTCCGTGTGTGAGGACAGCGTTGCAGGCTACGGAATCGAGCTGCCCATCCGAGGAGCCAAGAATAGAAGATAGTCGGCATCGGTAAAAAAGGAGGTGAAGCTACCCTCAGAAAATAGGTGCAAGCGAAATTAATGGACTACCTTATGTAACGGTACGTCATATAATTTCCCCTTGATAAAGGTATATTACCTTTACACACAGAGACGTTTGTATTCTAGAAATATTACTCGACTGTGTTGTTCAGGGTGCCGGTAAAACTGCGCCTCACAAGCGGTGTTGTAACATTATACAGTTTATTTTTCTTACGAGGTGAGTTGCTTGTAAATGCTGCTGTAGTTGAAGATATTGCACCATAATCACTATTTGCAGCATGAAACAAACAACCTGGAATTTGTCTTGGCAGCACTGGAGCTGAGCAGAAATGAATGGAGCAGTAAAATCACTTATGGGCCAACAAGGAACACAGACTTCATGATCCTGAGTAAGTTAAGGTGCTGCAAGACTTAAATTAGACAATAAACTATGCATATCTCTCTATGTACAGTCGGCATTCCACTTGGTTCTGTTGCATTTTTTATTTTTTGTTCGTCATCAAGGCCTCCGCTAGGACAACTTTGAATAGTGTTTGCTCTCAAATATTTGCTGAAACTTACCCTTTGAAAGTGAGTGGAGGTCTTTGCTGAGACACCCCAGATGTAATACTCCACCGATCCATTCATAATGCATCAATCTTCAGCAGAGAAAGCCTTCGTCTCAGGCTGGAGGGCACAGCCCAAATATCACTCTTGTAATGGCGGGTCAGAATGAAGGAATTCTGCTGATTCTGACCACCTGAACTTCATTCACGTCCAGCGTGCTGTGAACCAGCTCATCCCCTGCTGCTCTGTGCAGCGGAAAGAGGACTTCCCACAAGACTTGGTTGTGGCCTTTCGGTCCAGAGCAGCGGCTGTGGCGTCTCAGAACTTGCTGTGGAGCCCTCTGGGTGTGGTCATGGACCTTAAGATAAGCCCAACACCAACTCAGATGGCTCTTTGAGACTGCAAAAGGAAGCCCAAAGCTGTGTCAGTTCTGAGGTTGGCTCTCGTCTCTCCCTCCGCTGTGCTTCGGGAACTGCACAGGTTTGGTCGTTGGTCATTACAACAGATCAAAATGCGTCATTCAAATACATTGTGAGACAACGTCCGTACATAATTTGCCGTGCAACATTTTGTGGTTTACCACTAGAACGACCGGGATTTCACCCCTACCTTAAAGGACCATGGGCGGTCAAAATGACGGCGGGTTTTTAAACTCTATATTCTGTCAAGATAAATACCCAGTTGAGATATTAATGCATTAAATGTGTTAGTATGTCTGTTATGAAACTAACTGACACCAAAATTAACATTTTAACAACTTTAATACTATTTTTCAAACAATTCAAAATGGCCGCTGTCCAACGCCTGTACATACTGCAGCGCCTCGGTGGTAGTCATGGTGCGTCTGTAACCAGACATGTTGGAAAAGAATCACAAATCAAGATTAGACTGTTTCTCTCCACTGGAGGGCGCTAGTGTGTTTCTAGGACAGAGCAACGAACTCCACAAAGGAAATGACGCCACCAACACACGTCATAAATACTGACATGACGCACACAATGACGTGCAAATTACGTGCGGTCATTTTGACCGCTCATGGTCGTTTTAGGTAGATTTATCATAACGTGTTTTTTGTGCAGTTGATCTAAAACTCCTTTTAATGCAAATATGCAATTTTGGGAGCATTCAGAGAGCGGCAGGTCTGTATCTTTTTTCCCACATAGTTATTAAACTTTGAAAATCCAAAACGGTCAAAATGACCGCCTTGGTCTTTCTAGCAAACAACAGAAGACATCTTGAAGGTCACTCTGTTCTTTATTGTGCGCCGCTTTCATGTGAACATGAAATATAAATTGATACGTTGTCAGAGAAGAGAAGGATTCCAACACCGAGTGAAAAACTGCAGAAGAAGGAGGAGATCTGAACGGAGCAACATGAAGAATAATGACTGACAGCAGTACTAGCTCCGCCCAAACGTCCCTGAACCCAAATTATGCATCACTTCTCTCCCACGATCAGAACCTAAGCTGGAACTGAACGGGCTCGTGAGGTTTCGGGAACACAGGAACCAGCTGAATCTGGTTCCTGTGTGAATCTGAACCAACCGTACCGTAGCGAATTCAGGGGCAGCCGGGAACCGCCGCAGCCAGGACGCGAACCCGGGTCGCCCGCATCACGGGCGGCTGCGCTAACCAGTGGACTAAAGGGCCCGACCCGTTAGCCAAGAGGTAAAAGGGAAAAGACCGGCTTCTAGTTTCAAGTACGTTTTAGCCTACTGTGACTTGTAGCATCTGTGTGAGTGTGGAAGCCTTCAAAACTACAATGGCTCCTGACACAAGATGTTTTCATCCACCTCTCCACAGGCCGGGCGTCCGGGTGGCGTAGCGGTCCATTCCGTTGCCTACCAACGCGAGGATCGCTGGTTCGAATCCCCGTGTTACCTCCGGCCTGGTCGGGCGTCCCTACAGACACAATTGGCCGTGTTCGCGGGTGGGAAGCCGGATGTGGGTACGTGTCCTGGCCGCTGCACTAGCGCCTCCTCTGGTCAGTTGGGGCGCCTAAGGGGGAGAAAAAAGCTTCTCTGCAGTTCCCAAAATGTGTTGACTGGCAGTGTGTCGCTGCATGAGGACATGGCGAAGGACACCCCAAGATCTACTTTTAATCCCAATTTAATCCCACACCAAACCCGTTCCTAAATATAACTGGCTCTAATCTCGTAGTATTAAAGGGGAGGATGTGGACCTGTGTTGTATGTCTGTGACAGAATGAGGTTTCATACACTGACGTGTAGTGTGTGGAGGTCAGACATCTAGAAGTATGTACATATATTGTCATCATGAAATGTTGTATTCACGTCTGGCCCACAACTAGTGGACACAACTAGTGGACACAACTAGTGGACATGTGACGTCTCATCTCATCTCATCTCATCTCATCTCATCTCATCTCATCTCATCTAATCTCATCTCATCTCACCTCGTCTCATCTCACCTCATCTCGTCTCATCTCACCTCACCTCACCTCATCTCATCTCATCTTCAGCCTCTTCTCCGGGGTGGGGTCGTGGTGGCAGCAAGCTAAGTAGGGCACTCCAGATGTCCCTCTCCCCAGCAACGCCCTCCAGCTCCTCCTGGGGGATCCCAAGGCGTTCCCAGGCCAGACTGAACATGTAGTCCCTCCAGTGAGTTCTGGGTCTACCCCGGGGTCTCCTCCCAGTTGGACGTGCCCGGAAAACCTCCAAAGGAAGGCGCCCAGGAGGCATCCTGATCAGATGCCTGAACCACCTCAACTGGCTCCTTTCGATGGGAAGGAGCAGCGGCTCTACTCCGAGCTCCCTCCGGATGTCCAAACTCCTCACCCTATCTCTAAGGCTGAGCCCAGACACCCTACGGAGGAAACTCATTTCAGCCGCCTGTATGCGTGTGACATAACAATGGTGCTCCGTGTGGGACTGCAGGTGAATGTTTTGTCTGGGCTGAAACGACCTCATCAGGCTGCATCATAGACACTCCTCACAACTTGTGCGCTGGGGCCTTTTAAAGCGACTCCTTCTGACTGCCACACACCGCCCAGCCCTGTATCCAAAAGCAGAGAGAAAGCTGACTCATCTGAAATGAAAGTTTTCTTGATCCACCGTCCCCATCAGCACAGAGAGAGAGAGAGACATCATCTGGACTTAAAACAGACCGCCGGCTGGGGTGGATGGCAGCGAGAAGACACAAGTCTGCATGAGACAGTTGGCAAAAGTCGGGGGACTGTTGCTTTTGTTCCAAAACAAACTTTTATCATCCGACCTCACAGGGAGGGGGGGCTCGGCCTCGGCTCTGGGACCAAACGTGTGGGATTCTGCAGACGTTACACTCAGATCTTCCAGACCAGAAGTGGAGGTGGTCGGGCTCACGTCGTAATCACAGGCTTGAGTATTCTGGAAGCAGTCCAGATGAATTCTGTATGTCCATCCATCATCCAAACTGCTTATCCTGCTCTCAGGGTGGCGGGGATGCTGCAGCCTATCCCAGCAGTCACTGGGCGGCAGGCGGGGAGACACCCTGGACAGGCCACCAGGCCATCACACAGGGCCCACACACACACACACACACACACACACACACACACACACACACACACACACACATACAGAGTATTGTTTAGATATCTCACGAGGTAGTATTCAGTCCCTGTACTGGCCCGGTGCAGACGGCATGTTGTCATGATGTCATGATGTCATCTCCTTCAGTCACTTATTTAGAGTCAGGCCTCAAAAATGGCAAGTGGACCCTTCCACAACCCCCCCCACCACAACCCCAAACCCCAGTCCCCAAACCCCCGACCCCGAAACCTGAACCCCAGACTCCAAACCTCAGACCCTGAACCCCAAATCCCAAACTCCAGGTCCCAAACCCCAGATCCAGAACCCCAGACCCCGAACCCCAAATCCCAGTCTCTGAACCCCAGACCCCGAACCCCGAACTCCAGACCCTGAACTCCATCCATTAGCTGAAGAAAAGGGAGATATCAGCTTGGGTGTGTCTGCGGGGGGGGGGTGCAGGTTGACAGACGTGCTGGTCCAGCTGATAGAGGACTGTTCTGTGTTTGGAGAAAGTTGGATTTTCTTTGTTTGTTGACTTGAGGATTAGCTCCCTCTTCTTGGTAAATATTTATTTTTCTTGGCGAATCGGAGCGGGGATTGCGCCACACTTCTTCTTTTTCTTTTGTTTCTTCAGCTTTAGCATGTTGTGTTAGCTTGTGTTAATTGGACTTGATATAACTCCAATTCAGAGAAAATTGAAAATTCATAGACAGCAGTGGCCCAGCTAGCCATTAACTCAGACTGGCTCAGACCTATACCGATACTGACACCGATGCTGACCCCGATACTGATACTGACACTGATACTGACCCCGATACTGATACTGATACTGATACTGATACTGACCCCGATACTGACCCCGATACTGATACTGACACCGATACTGACACCAATACTGATACCGATACTGCCACCAATACTGACACCGATACTGATACTGACACCGATACTGACCCCGATACTGATACTGACACCGATACTGATACTGACACCGATACTGACACCAATACTGATACCGATACTGCCACCAATACTGCCACCGACACTGATACTGATACTGACACATACTGACACCGATACTGATAGATACTGACACAAATACTGATACCGATACTGCCACCGATACTGACACCGATGCTGACCCCGATACTGATACTGACACCGATACTGATACTGATACTGACACTGATACTGATACTGACACATACTGACACATACTGACACCGATACTGATACTGACACCGATACTGACACCAATACTGTTACTGACACTGATACTGACACCGATACTGATACTGACCCCGATACTGATACTGACACCGATAGTGACCCCGATACTGACTGGATGCAGCAGGGCACGCTGGGCATCATTTCACCACCAACTGGCAGAATTATGATGATCCATAAAGTGGACTTTACAATTTGATTGATTTGATTTGATTTGATAATAATTTCCTGTGTGTGTGTGTGTGTGTGTGTGTGTGTGTGTGTATGGGCCCTGTGATGGCCTGGCGGCCTGTCCAGGGTGTCTCCCCGCCTGCCTCCCAGTGACTGCTGGGATAGGCTCCAGCATCCCTGCCACCCTGACAGCAGGAGAAGCGGTGTGGATAATGGATGGATGGATGTTATCACAAACGTTTGTCGTGGTCACATGACCTGGTCGTGGTCACATGACCTTGCTCAGCTGACATCACCTGGCGCCTCAGCGGCAGCGTGAAGCTAACAGCATTAACCGACGGATGACCACACGATACCAGCTGACAACTATCAGAAAACCGCAAAAGAGAAACTTCATACATGATACTGGTGTTCATCTCTTACCTGTACCCCTGAGGCTGTCAACGTTCGGAGCCCCAACGAGGTCAAAGGTCACGCTCTCCGACTGGTGACCTCAACCTAGTCTGGGCCTTCCTGTGTTCTCATGCAGTAAATATGTCCCCCACATAACCTGACGGTCACGGGATCCTCCCTGCCTCTGGTTCAAAGCCCAGGCCACACTCGGATCACCGCGGGACCGGGTCAGCACGGGGTTCTGAACCAGTAGGGAAGACGGAGAACCTCCAAGAGGCAGAAACCCAGAACAGACGGAGGCCCACATATGTGCAGGCGTGATACGGCCCAAAAAAAAGACATTTTGATCAAAGCTCTTATAATCGCACTGATGTTTAAATGCAATGGGATTTCCACCCCCACACCACGGAGAGCGCTAATTATGCTGTCACGAGTTAGTCACCACGCACACACGCGCACACACACACACACACTCTAGTGAGTCAAACTGCTGAGAGTTTGGGTTTTCCTGCAGGACAGTGGAGCGTTGTGTGTGTGTGTGTGTGAAGGTGTGTGTGTGTGTGTGTGTGTGTGTGTGTGTGTGTGTGTGTGTGTGTGTGTGTGTGTGTGTGTCCTGTTTATCCACCATGGAAATGTCAGTGTGTCCTGCAATTTAGATTACCAGCAGAGAGACGAGCAAAATATGAAAACAGGGGCGTCCGGGTGGCGGGGCGCTCTATTCCCTTGCCTACCAACACGGGGCTCGCCGGTTCGAATCCCCGTGTTACCTCCGGCTTGGTCGGGCGTCCCTACAGACACAGTTGGCCGTGTCTGCGGGTGGGAAGCCGGATGTGGGTGTGTGTCCTGGTCGATGCGCTAGCGCCTCCTCTGATCAGTCGGGGCATCTGTTCGGGGGGGGGACTGGGGGGAATAGCGTGATCCTCCCACGCGCTACATCCCCCTGGTGAAACTCCTCACTGTCAGGTGAAAAGAAGCGGCTGGTGACTCCACATGTATGGGAGGAGGCATGTGGTAGTCTGCAGCCCTCCCCGGATCAGCAGAGGGGGTGGAGCAGAGACCGGGACGGCTCGGAGGAGCGGGGTAACTGGCCAAGTAGTACAATTAGGGAGGAAAAGGGGGAAAAATAAAGAAAAATATATATTAAAAGAGTATGAAACAGCATGGCACCTTTAGGCGTTATTAGCTGCAGTAAGAGGCCCTTGGTCACACTGATCTGGAATCAGTGTGTGTGTGTTGCAGGGCTCATCCCAGCGTGGTCATCGTCGTGAAGTGGCTTGTTTGTGAAACCCTCGTCTAACACACCGGGAGGCCATTTTAAAATCCCTTACAAGAGATTTTGTATTTCAAATGCATCCATTATTCTGCACGACAAACGCCGCCTCGGTTTTTTTTCCTTCTTCTTTTCTTTTTCCAATTTGTCAATGAAATGAATCAACTGCAGATTAATTTGCTCATGACGAGACTTGAAGGATGATTCATTTTTCTACAACCTGGCTCTTGTTTTCATAGTTTTTCCATCATCCATTTCACTTATGATGTCATTTTACTCCCCAGCTTCATTCAGTAGATGTTGGACATGGACCACCGCTGGACTCGGCTTTACAGCGGTGTCTTATGGGACACCTGGACAGGGGTGTTTAAACAACAACCCCCCCCCCCTCAGTGTGTCAGTCAGACTGTCCACGACTGTCCATCATCTGTGACTTCTCTATTGTGCTGTCCGGCTAGTTTATGGATGTTACTACCCCCTACAGGAAGTATAGGCTGCTACTTCCTGCAGGCTGAACCAGGAAGTAGATCTGCAATGTCTTCCACCATTGATCATACTGGACACTTCACATTATAACTTTTAACTTCCGCTTCCACATACCTGGTTTAGATAGCTGGGTTAAACTGGACTTGTTGAAACACAAGACACCGCTGTAAAACTGAGTCATTTCTAACCTTATACCTAACCTTAACCATCTCTGAACTAATAGTACTACTAGTACTATTACAGTACTATAATAGTTCTAATAGTACTATAATAGTACTATTTAGCACTGTAATAGTACTGTAATAGTACTAATGGTACTAATAGTACTCTAATATTACTGTAATATTAATATTATGGTGCTAGTAGTACTATAATAGTACTTATAGTACTATAATAGTACTAAGGTGGATTACCTGAGCAGATGTTGTCAACAACGTGGTCATTCATCAACGTGTTGAAGTGGAAAGTGTGTATGAGACAGAAACTGGTATGATGTGTTGTCATGGAGTCTCATGTAGAATGTTGTTGTCATGAAGTGGTGAAGTCACACCTCATTAGCTAACCACTTGCTAGCATACATGTGTATCGACTAGCTAACATACATGTGTAATGACTAGCTAGCATACACATGTAACGACTAGCTAGCATACATGTGTAACAACTAGCTAGCATACCTGTGTATCGACTAGCTAGCGTATATGTGTAACAACTAGCTAGCATACATGTGTAACGACTAGCTAGCATACATGTGTAATGACTAGCTAGCATACATGTGTATCGACTAGCTAGCATACACGTGTACCAACTAGCTAGCATACATGTGTAACAATTAGCTAGCATACATGTGTAACGACTAGCTAGCATACATGTGTATCCACTAGCTAGCATACATGTGTAACGACTAGCTAGCATGCATGTGTATCGACTAGCTAGCATACAAGTGTAACAACTAGCTAGCATACACGTGTATCGACTAGCTAGCATACATGTGTAACAATTAGCTAGCATACATGTGTAACGACTAGCTAGCATACATGTGTATCCACTAGCTAGCATACATGTGTAACGACTAGCTAGCATGCATGTGTATCGACTAGCTAGCATACAAGTGTAACAACTAGCTAGCATACACGTGTATCGACTAGCTAGCATACATGTGTATTCATGTGACACAATGTTGGCGGTCACGTTGACGTTTTTATTCTGTCAGACATGGTTAAAATGTAACATTTTCTGTCCTAAAGCTAATAGCTTAATTAATGTCTCTTATCTGTCAGCTCACCTTACAACTTTTTCTTTTCTCCACAAAAGGCCTGTTGAAGTTTGTCATGTGTCGGTCGGTGGTGTGTGTGATGTGTTGCTGTGATGTGGCAGAGACGAAGGAGCGACATCCGTCTCTTACACCATAAGTGACAGAGGGCAGCAGACAGACAAGTGGCGTTAATGGCAGAGAAATGCAGAGAAACAAACAGAAGCAGGCCGGTGATCATGATTTATACTGGCGAGACCCGGGCCACTAAAGACTTATTCAAACTACGTGAAGAGAAATACATCACACGAAAAGTGGGACAGCTGACACCAGTCTGAACACCTGCAGAACAGATAGATGGAAGGAGGTTTGGCGGCATGTTGGCCCAGTGGTTAGCGCCGTCGCCTCACAGCAAGAAGGTCCTGGGTTCGAACCCTGGGGTAGTCCAACCTTGGGGGTCATCCCGGGTCGTCCTCTGTGTGGAGTTTGCATGTTCTCCCCGTGTCTGCGGTGGGTTTCTCCGGGTGTTCCGGTTTCCCCCACCATCAGAAAGACATGCCTGTTAGGGTTAATACTCCTGTCTGTGCCCCTGAGCAAGGCATGGCAAGACGACCTGGAGTTGGTCCCCGGGTGCTGCACGGCGGCTGCCCACTGCTCCTAGCTACACAGCTAGGATGGGGTACATGCAGAGAGCAATTTCACTACGGGGATCAGTAAAGTACCTGAAAAAAACAACTTTAAAGCATCATTCTGTATTTTCCATCAGCCATATCAGTTATGATGTCATTTTACTCAGTGGCGTCATTTAGTAGCTGTTGGACATGGACCACCGCTGGACTATGATGGTAGGCATAACACACTCACTCACACACACCCAAGATCACATCAAAACTGCAGGCTTATCCCTGGACGTGTTGATGAAGAGTCTCCAGGCTTCTACGTTTTTACCATCTTCTCTTCACATATTTCTCTTTTATGGACACTACCACTGCTCGGGGGTGGGGGGTGGGGGGGTGAATATACACTTTTAAAACCCCAGAAACTCCACCAGTGGACTTTCTCTAAAGGGAATTTCTGGCAGACATAAAATGCGGGGGATGACTCAGATTGCGTTGCGGGTATTTGTGGAATCTCGCTGAATGAGAATGAAGGCCGAACTCTTCCAACGCGTGGCCCGTCTGCCTCGACAAAGGTGTCAATCACTGATCCTTGTAAGTTGTGTGGAAATGTCAGACGTTCCGCTGAACCTCGGCTCTTATCTCAGATGGGTCCAGAGCAGCAGAAGGTCAGAGTGACTGCAAAAGTTTGTTTTTATCAGCAGGAAAACATTTCCGAGGTAAAGCGCTTGTTCGGTTCCTGCTTGGTAAAGTTCAATCAATTTACATCCTCGAGTGTGGAACGCCTTCTCCGACGCTGCGCGGAATGACGGGAGAAAGGTCATACTCAACATGCTGGAAGCAGTTCCTCAGGACTGAGTCCAGTGCCCATGAAACGAGCAATCACACCGAGAGGCGCTGACATTTGTCCGCACAGCGTTTGGAATGGATAGATGTGAATGAAAGACCTCCCTGTCTCGGGATGCGCCACGCCGGAGGTGGCCGAGGGACAGCATGGACTGCTCCAGAAGATACCCTGCGACGAGCTTCACCCAGCCATTGTTAACACTCGTCTGAAGGAGCTCTTCGTTTTTTTTTTTACCCAGATCCACTGACGCGGCTAAAACGATGTATGGCCTCACGATTAAACATTGTTTAGAGAGTCCTGGTGTGGATTCCTGCTCTCCTGCGTGGAGTTGGTGTGGGTCCTCTGAGGTCCTCGGGATGTGCAGTCTCCAGTTCACCTGATCGGAGACGTGGCCTCGCCCTTAAGTGTGTATGGCGTGTATGTGTGTTAAAGGGATTCCTTACTGCGTTGCTTCCAACAACACAGCCTACAAGGGATTACCAGCAGGGGGCGCTCCATCATCCCACAGCCAACCAAACAATGGCGCTGCGGTCACACCAAATGCTGCACGCTGCTTTATTCGCGCTACATACCCCGAGTACCAAGTGGTGCGACTTGTACATGTTTCAGCTGGCACCAGAGAGTTGCCTGGTGCAGCACGGTGGCCGCAGGTCACAACTTTCCGCTGACTTTTCATTCGTTTTTGTTGCCATGTAGCGTTTGGTGTGAACGTGCTGTGCCTCCAGCATGAAGAAAGGGATGGATGACTGTGAACATGACACCTACCTAACACGGAGGACAAAGTAAAGACGGAGCTCAAAACATCTGAACTATTCCTTTACGATCCTGCGATGGACAGGTGTCCGGGGTGTCTCCCTGCTGTCTGCCCCACTGCATGCTGGGATAGACTTCACCCCAGCGACCCTGAAGTGGATGCACCGGCACAGAGAACGAGAGGAGGAGTGAGTAATTTCATTAATTGATGAACGAATGCATGAATGACGGGTAAGGCTTCAATGCCTTGCTCAAGGGCACATAACAAGCGACATGGCCTTCCCTGAATATCCGCTGGTTGTGGAGCTGTCTCCCAAACCGTTTGGCTCCTCTGTCATCCTCTTTTGTCATATTTGTCAAACCACTTAAATCTGAATATTCCCACCAGCAGAATGACGGGGCTGTTGGAATTTACGACAGGGGCGATCAGGAGTGCAGCTGCTGGGGTTTTATGTTCCCATCTACTTTACAGTCTCTTCTCCCCCGGCCACAGATGTGCCGGTCTGCTCCTTCTGCCACAACACTGCAAAAAATGCCGTGTCAGAATTAAACTAGAACGACCAAGGCGGCCTTTCTGACGGTTTTGGATTTTCGAAGTTTAATAACTTTATGGAATAAAGGCACAGACCTGCCGCTCCCTGAGTACTCCTAAAAGAGCATATATTTGCATTAAACTGAGTATAAGATCTACCTAAAACGACCATGGGCGGTCAGAATGACGGCGCGTAATTTGCGCGTCATCGTGTGCGCCATGTCAGCATTTATGACGTGTGTTGGTGGCGTCATTTCCTTCGTGAAGTTCGTTGTTCTGTCCTAGAAACACACCAGCGCCCTCCAGTGGAGAGAAATAGTCTGAACTTGATGTGTGATTATGTCCAACATGTCTGGTTACAGACGCAGCATGACTACCACCGAGGCGCTGCAGGATTTACAGGCGTTGGACAGCGGCCATTTTAAATTGTTTGAAAAATAGTATTAAAAGTTGTTAGAATGTCAATTTTGGTGTCAGTCGTTTCCATTTTAAATTTATTTCGGATTTTTCCCTTTTTCTCCCAATCGCTCGCTATTCTAATTCAAACACCCACCCTCGTACTGCATGCATTCGCCAGCAGCATCTCTCCGGCCGGCAGTCTGGAAGGAGTCGCCTCGCCACTTCCGGGACAAGGCGACTCCAGGCCGAACCACTGCTTTTCCCCCACACACACCCAGAGACGCATTCATGTGACGAACACAAGCCGACTCCGCCCCCCTCCCGAAGACAGCCCTGCCAATAATCGCTGCTTCATCGAGTCCGGCCATAGTCGGATCTGACGAGACCGGGGCGCGAACCCCTGGTCCCCAGTGGGCAACTGCATCGACACAAAGCCGACGCCTAGACTGCTACACCACCGCGGACCCTGTGTCAGTCGTTTCCTAACAGACATACTAACATATGCAATGCAAAAAACCGGCGGTCATTTTGACCGCCCATGGTCGTCTTAGGTAGGAGTGAAATCCCGGTCGTTCTAGCGTTGGAACAAAATTCAGCATACTCCAGTGATGAATCTGTGGTAAACTATTTCTATCGCCCGAAACGAGACAGATGTTTCTAAATCATGATGAATAATCTTCCGGGGTCAGTTCTTGATGAGTGACTGGCTCTCGGAAGGAGGTGATAGGAGATGAGTCTGTGCCAGACTTGTTCAAACAGACCGTTTTGCAGTGAACTCCCCTTTGTTTCCACGTCATCAGGACGGGTGGACTTCAATAAGCCCCCGATGATTTCCTGGGATTTTACCTCTAATCACAGTTTCCACCTTCCCCCTCCACTCATCCGCCTCTCTGTTGCTTTATTGCCTCTCCTCTCTGATCCTGAGTGTTACTGCAGGCGAGCAATACTTTTATCCTGACTCAGCCCCCCCCCCACCCCCACCCCCACCCCCGACCACTCCTCCTCCATCTGCCGACAGATTACTCCGGACCCTCTTCCCTTTCCTTCCTGTGCCCTCCAGTCAAACTCTGACACCGATATCAGTTTCATAATCCACTTTAGGGCCGGCCTCCGTGGGATCCCAGACATCACCCCCCCCCCCCCGAGCTCGGCTGTCTAATCCTCTCGCTTCGGAGCACCTGGCCCACAGTCCACCGGGCTGTTGTGTGCGAGGCCGGGGTGCGATGCCCAGCGTTCTGCAGGCCTGGTTAGTATTTACCCCACATCCGTGATGCCTCGCAGTTCCTTCACGCCGCCAACTGCGTGTAATCCCTTGTTTCTGTGGTTGTTTGCGTATGCAGCAAATACACTGTCCCGCAGAAGGAGAGCGGCCTGCCAGACGGTCCACGCAGACCTGCTCGCTCAAGACCCGGGCTGTGCAGCGTTTTATGGAGGTCTCACAGTGACATCTGGTGTCTCTTGGTACATCTGCCGGCTTGCTCATTGGTCCCTGGGTGCAGGTCAGTGCCACAGATATGTGTGGGCTAGTAAAGGGGTCAGCATTATACAACAGTTTGTCGTCTTTGTGCTAAAGAAAATAAAAACTTCTGCTCCAGGAAAATAGAATGGGGGGGGACCATAAATAGGGGGAAAAAAATCTTTGAAATTCAGAGAAAGTGGAAAATCATGCAACAGCAACCAAAGAATAAACGGTTAACACTGAAATTTGCAAATAAAAAGTGAAAGCAGAAATTCAAACAGTGAAGTTGAGCACGGGTTTAAGTGGAAATCCCAAGTCCCGTCCCATCCCAAGTGCTGAGATGTTGGACTGTCTGTTTGTGGGCTGTATGCAAATGAGAAGATGGGGCTTCACATCAATCAACGCTACCAGAGGGTGGGTCTTAGAAAAACAGTGCACAGCAATATCTCTGTCCTTCATCTTCCATTATCTTCCTCATCTCCCGACAACACACCACCTGCCCCCCCCTCCCCACACACACACATGAGTTGAACAGTTGGAGGGAGAAGAAGATGCGTAACTCCTGGAATTGGTTTGAATGTTGGCTTTTTAGATATGGATGGTAAATCTTTCAGTGTGAGCATTACTGCTAATAATAATAATAATTAATAATAATAAACATTTTATTTAAACGTGCCTTTCATGACACTCAAGGTCACCTTACATCAAATACAATAAAACAAAGCGGTAAAACATTAGTGCAATCAACAATAAAACACACAATAAGCAATAGAGCATACATCAGCAGGAGTTAAAAAAGATGAGTTTGATGCTGTTAATGCTGTTAAAGTGTGTATGCTAGTTTAAGAAGGTGGGTTTTATGAACAGTTTTGGATTCTGTAACAGAGTCCAGTATGCGTATGTGATGGGAAATGGAGTTGCAGAGTTTGGGTGCAGCATAGGAGAAAGCCCTGGCACCCATTGTGCTGAGGTTGATGGCTGGTGAAGACTGCAGGGAGCGAGATGGGGTGTAAATCTGAAGGAGGTCTGTGAAATAAACGGGATAGATTATAAAAAGCTTTGAATGTTCGTAATATTTTTTTTAAAATAAATCGCTGTTACACAGGAAGCCAGTGTAATTGAATCAGCAGGGAGGAGACATGGTCAGTGGACTTTGAAGGTGTAATAATCCATACTGCAGAATTCTAGATAAGTTGAAGTGGGTGAATAAGTTTGTTGGGGATGCCTGCCAGGATCGCATTGCAGTAGTCAATGCGTGATGAGACCAAAGCATTGACTAAGACTTCCATGGAGTGTTGCGTTAAAACAGGGCGTAGTCTGGAGATGTTTTGCAGATGGAAAAAGGCAATCCAGGAGACGTTGTTTATATGACTGGGAAAGAAAAGGTTATTATGTAGGATAACACCAAGGCTCTTAGTCTGAGCGGAGACAGGTATGGTGGCTCCAGTAACGGGGAGTTTGCAAATATTAGTTTTTGAGAGTGTAGATTTATTGCCAATGAGGAGTAGCTCAATTTTACTACTGTTGAATTTCAGATAATTGTTAGTCATCCATATCTGTATATCATGGAGACAAGCAGTGAGGGTACCTGAGGGGACAGTGGAAGTGGGCTTAGTGGACACATAAAGCTGTGTATCATCAGCATAGCAGTGGAAGTGGATACCATAGTACCGGAAGATGTTGACAAGAGGGAGAAGGTAAATAATAAACAGGAGTGGCCCCAACACTGAACCCTGTGGAACTCCACGAGGAACTATCAACCTTTCTGATCAGTAATTCTGAATTTGTACAAAATGTTTCCTGTCTTGTCTGTAAAATAGGAAGCAAACCACTGATACACAATGATCCCAACTCCAGTGCTGGCCAGATGATCCATAAGGAGCTGATGGGATACGGTATCAAAGGCTGCTGTGAGGTCAAGGAGGTTTAGGATAGAGAGTAGACTGGGGTCAGCTGCACCAAGGAAGTCATTAGTGATCTTAACCATGGCTGTTTCTGTGCTATGTTTGGGGTGAAGGCCAGATTGGAATTGTTCAAAGAGATGATTGTTATCAACATATATCTGGAGTTGAGATGCAACTACCCTCTCAAGGATGTTGGGGATGAATGAAAAATTTGAAATAGGCCGGTAGTTGTTTTGGTAAGTAGAATCTGATTTTTTTCAGAGGTGGTCTGATTATGGTAACCTTCAGTGAAGGGGGAACTGTACCAGTGGACAGAGAGGAGTTGATGATGGAGGTTATCAGGGAGATGATAAAGGGCAGGCATGTTTTTAACTAGGGTTGTGGGAATTGGATCTAGGTGACTTGTGGAGGTGCCAGACTTAGTAATAAGTTCAGAAATTTAATTTTCAGTTGGAAGACTGAAGTCATAGGACAGTAGATGGGGACAGTTTCATGGTGCTTGCTGATGCTAAGTCAGTCTGCATGATGTTAGCAGAAGCTAGCTCTGATGAATGGTACTAATTTTGGAGTTGAAAAACTTCAAAAAAGCAGCAGGTTGCTTATTAGAAAGGTTACGGTTCATATTGGTTTCAGGTGAATTAACTGTGGAGGAGAGTTCCAGTATTCCCTTCAACTGTACTGATGATATTTGCATAATAGGATGTTTTAGCTGTTGAAAGAGCATTTTTGTAATAGAGCACATGATCTGAATACATTTGTTTGTGAACAGCAAGTTCAGTCTTGGTGCAAAGCCTCTCAAGGTGCCGACCTATAGCCATGAGCTGACGTAATTCAGGTGTGTACCAGGGAGCAATGTGGGCAAACCGGTGTTTTCAGGGAGGCTAAAGTATCAAGTGCAGAAGATAAAATATTATTGTAGTAGTCCATAAGATCAGTGAGTGAGGAGGTGGAAGCAGGAATGGGGTTCGAGGTAATTAAACTGCTGAGATCATCTGGATTAATATATCTAAGTTTGTGGTATGATATGGTACGATGCACCCTTGATTTACTGGGCAGTAGGTTGGTGTTGAATAACACAGCTTTATGGTCAGAGATGGGTAGTTAAGCAGAGGTGATGTTATATGATACAATAACAGAACAGCAAACTAAGTGAAGGATATGACCCCTGGTGTGGGTTGTAAAGTTGACATATTGTGTTAGATCAAATCATTCTAACATTGCTTTAAAATCTTTGGTGAACATATTGTCAGCGTTATCAAAATGAACATTTAAATCCCCCATTAGGATTATATTCGGAGACATTGTACTAAGGGTGGTTAAAACTGTTGAGGGTTCATTGATAAAAAAAAAAAAATTCGATTCCTTAGGTGGTCTGTACAGAGCGGCTTTAGTGGTGGGTGTAGGTCCAGAGAGCTTAACAGCCAGCGGTTCAAAAGGAAGATGGATCAGGTAGAGAGAGTGGCGTTAGTTTCATACTATCGTAATAGAGCCGCACAAGGCCGCCTCCTCTGCCTGAAGATCAAGGTTTGCCTATGTGAACAAATCCAGGTGGAGTTGCTGAAGTTAGCTGTAGAAAGTCATTCTGTGACTGCCAGGTTTTCCGTGAGACATGAATGGTCCAGTTTGTGCTCTGTGATGAAGTCATTGACCTGAGGGGCTTTGTTGGCAATAGATCTGATATTGTAGAGGGCAAACTTATGACAGGTCGTGCGCGTATAATCAGCTGATTTAACTAGCGGAGTTAGCACACTGTGGTCTGCATGCCGGTCACGTGGTAATATGTCACGTGGGTAAGAGACCCGGTGCCTAATGACAGAGAAGGCCCGTGGGGGGAGCTATCGTACAAAACAGTACTGTGGGATGCCCCCGAGGGCAGAAACGGAGGTTTCGGCATAGAAGTCTGTGATGTAAACAGTCAGTCGTGTGGAGAAGAGTGTAGGCGTGCTGCAGGTTGACCGCTAGCTTTCGGCCACCCGGCCTGTTTTCATTACTGTACCTTCACATTAAAGTTGTTCATGTTAACTTGATGTACATTAGCAGTTACCAAGGATGTTTCTGCTTTTTCTTAGAAGTTTTGCTCAGCTGTATTTACACTTGTAATTTCTGGAATACTCAGTACAAACTGAGTACACACTGAATATACATTCAGTACACACTCAGTACATACTCAGTACACACTCAGTACATACTCAGTACAGGGGGTCTGTGATTTCCTTCAGGTTGGCCAACACCAGTCTGTTGAGGGATTTCGTGACCACAGATGTTAGGACAATGGGCCTGTAGTCGTTTAATCCTGTAATACGGAGTTTCTTGCATACCGGGGTGATAGTGGAGCTCTTGAAGCAGGAGGGGACTTCACACAGCTCCAGTCATGTTGAAGATCAGTGTGAAAATGGGGGCCAGCTGGTCAGCACAGGCTTTCAGACAGGAGGGTGACACGCCATCTGGGCCCGGTGTCTTCCTGGTCTTCTGTCTCTGGAAGAGCTGGCCCACATCCTCAACACAGATCCTGAGTGCGGGTGGGGGCCTTGGTGGGGAGGGGAGAGTGGCTGGCAGGGGGTGCAGTTGGTTGTGTATTGTGGCCGGAGAGGGGTAGGGTTGTGAAAGTTTGCTTTTCAAACTCGCAGTAAAGCCCGTTTAGGTCGTCAGCCAGTCGATGGTTCCCTGCAGTGTGTGGGTATGTGGGGGGGGGGTTCCTGTAGATGGTAATGTCTTTCAAACCACTCCAGGCTGATTATGGGTTATTGGCAGAAACCTTTTATTCAGCTTTTCAGAGTAGCACCTTTTTGCCACTCCGGTCTCCTTTGTGAGTGTATTTCTGACTTTGTTGTACCAGATCCCATCTCCACTCCTGTAGGCTCCCTCTTTGGCCTGACGAAGCTGCCTGGGTTTAGCTGAGAACCAGGGCTTATTGTTGTTAAAGGCAGCCAGGGCTGTCGAGGCAGGCCTGGAGCTCCAGTTTTGACTCACTGGTCCATTTCCTCAGTTTTAACCACAGGCTTTGCAGACTTTAGTCTCTGCCTGTAGGTTGGGAGAAGATGAATCGGACCGTGATCAGAGACGCCCAGGGCGATAGGTGTCCTTTAATATTGTGTAGCAATGATCCAGTGTTTTTGTCCCTGAGGTTTGCTCTGTTAAAATCCCCAAGGATAAGGAGTAGGGAGTCTGGCTATGTGAGCTCCATGTTTGTAATTAAACCAGCCAGGTGTTTTAACGCCTCTTTAACGCGGGCCCGGGGTGGGATACAGACACCGGCCAAATAAAGGATGACAAGTCCCGCGGTGAACAGAACAGCTTGCAGTCGATGAAGAAGGTCTCTAAGTGAGGGCTGCATCATTTCTTCAACAACTGTGACAGCCATACACCAACCTGCCTTTATGTTGAAGCATATGCCGCCACCCCGGTCCTTCCCCCCCCCCCATAGCTCCGTATCACGGTCCGATATCGATCCGTATCGCGGAGGAGTTGGAACTACTGCAGGTGAAGTGTACTGTCCATGATGGTACGCTCACTAAGCCAGGTTTCAGTGAGACACCGGGCGGCAGATCTGGAGACGTCCGAGTTTTTTCCGTTTAGGAGTAGAAGTTCGTCCATCTTGTTGGCCAGAGAGCGGACGTGGCCAGGCGGACTGGCGGGAGCGCGGTTCTGAGTCCCCGCTGGCAGACGTTGGCCAGGCGGACTGGCAGGAGCGCGGTTCTGAGTCCCCGCTGGCAGACGTTGGCCAGGCGGACTGGCGGGAGCGCGGTTCTGAGTGCCCGCTGGTGCAGTTTAGCGAGCGCTCCGGCTCGCTTACGCCTTCCGCGTCTTCGTCGTAGTCCGCAGGGGGCTGTACCGATCAAGACCTCGGCAAGACTTTCATTAAAATATTCGGTTAAAGTCGGTAAAAAGGTGTGTTCAGTTGGTCCAGTGGGCGGTTGGAGCCTTGAACGTTCTGCCCTGCTGCATGTGAGCCGCGAGAGGGCGCTGGAAACTAAACACAAAGACAAACAGACACAAGTACAAGAGAGGCGGGAACCGAGGCTGCCGTCCACGCTGCCATCTTGATGACTCGGTATACTCAGTTCACACTTAGTACACACTCAGTACATAGTACACACTCAGTTCACACTCAGTACATACTTAGTACACACTCAGTACATTATTAGTACACGCTCAGTACATACTCAGTATACACTCAGTACATACTCAGTACATAGTACACACTCAGTACATACTTAGTACACACTCAGTACATTATTAGTACACACTCAGTACATACTCAGTATACACTCAGTACACACTCAGTACATAGTACATACTCAGTACATAGTACATAGTACACACTCAGTTCACACTCAGTACATACTTAGTACACACTCAGTACATTATTAGTACACGCTCAGTACATACTCAGTATACACTCAGTACATACTCAGTACATAGTACACACTCAGTTCACACTCAGTACATACTTAGTACACACTCAGTACATTATAAGTACACACTCAGTACATACTCAGTATACACTCAGTACATACTCAGTGTACACTCAGTAGACACTCAGTACATACTCAGTGTACACTCAGTGTACACTCAATAGACACTCAGTACATACTCAGTATAGACGCAGTACATACTCAGTATACACTCAGTACATACTCAGTGTACACTCAGTGTGCACTCAGTAGACACTCAGTACATACTCAGTATAGACGCAGTACATACTCAGTACATACTCAGTATACACTCAGTACATATTCAGTAATACTCAATACAAACTCAGTACTTACTCAGTATACACTCAGTACATATTCAGTAATACTCAGTACATACTCAGTATACACTCAATACATACTCAGTACATACTCAGTATACACTCAGTACATATTCAGTAATACTCAGTACATACTCTGAGTCACTCAGTGTCCTCGTCCACCTCTTGTTTCCTGTGTGTGATTAGCTTCTAGCAGGGAAACACTCCAGGCCTCTCAGCTCACCAACACAACTACAGACCATAAGCGAGACGTCAATTATCTCAATCAATTATCTCAATCAAGCGTCTCACAGCAGGCCGGCGTTCCTTCTGCGAGCACTGGGTCCCTGTCACCGTGAGAAGCCCGCGTTGCCATGGAGACGAGCGTTGCTAGAGGGATGGAAAGGACCTGCGCCGGTTTACTGTGTCTCAGAAACATCACGGCACAAGTTGTGCTTGAAGGAGGGACTCCTCTTTACATTCGGGGACGAGGCGGAATCCCGTCTTCTGTCAACATGGAGGGGAAGGGTCCAAACATTTTGGCTGGGTTTAAGTGTCTGTCACAACCGGAGACCAAGCAGGGGTCCTCTGTGTTAAACTGTCAAAAGAAGAGGGAAAAGAAACCGCCGGAACAAGCTGGGAATCCAATTTCCTGAGGGAGCCAGTTCCAATATTTTTCATTTGTTAGCATCGGGGGGAGCAGCTAATTGATTTTTAGAGTTTCATCCGAGGCAACAGGAAATTACAGGAGCTTAAAGCAGCGAATGTCATTTGACAAGGCCTTGGCGTTTCGCTGGGGGCCTTACCTTGACTCGGTGTTCGTCTGTTAGCCGTCCCTGACTTGCTGCAGTCACACGCCATCAATTCAAGGCTGCAGCAAATGGAGGAGGGGGAAAGAAAGAGACCGCGTGATACGACAGAAAGAAGGAGGGCTTCACGAAGAACGGTCACAAAACGGTGTGGGGGTGACGAGGAAGGCTCTCGCAGTTACCTGGGATCCGGCTCCTAGCTCGTCTTTGTGCACTGTGTCCTTTCACAGCGTCTCCTCTTCCTCTGCAGTGCAGAGCCGTCCGTCCTCCCACGGGCGGCGTGCTCACCAAACTTCTTCTTTTTTTGTGCTGCACAGTTTCAGCAACAACATGACTTGCCTGCGCACAAAGCTCGTTGGAGGTGCAGCTGTGGAATGAAATGATGCAAAACATGTGAAACAACCAATTACATCAAGCGAGTCACTTTCGCCGACGGCACAAAACCCAAACCCCAGGAATCTGACTTGCCTCTGATCCTTGACGCCCCAAAATCCCTGAAACGTGTCTGGATGTTCGAGTCTGATCCATGAGAAACGTGCCTTCAGCAGAGCTATGTTAAGTATTACCGGTGTGTAGTCCCAGTGCACAGGGCATTAAGAAGCAGTTTCTGGTGCAGAAGGCCCGTCCAGGGACCGGGGAGGTAGAGGTACTAGCGGAGGACGTCACGCGCGCTCATCCTCCAGCACACGTCACATGCTTCGCCGTGTGGCGGGCCGTCTGGAGGAAGACTGGCTTGTCGCTGGGGTCAGCAAATGGACGCCCTCCTTCACTCATCTTTTAACTCGTGTTTTGATGATGCAACAGACTCAGCAGCATGTCCCAGTTCAGACACTGCCTCTCTCTCTCTCTCTCTCTCTCTCTCTCTCTCTCTCTCTCTCTCTCTCTCTCTCTCGCTCTCTCTCTCTCGCTCTGTCTCTCTCTCTCTCTCTCTCTCTCTCTCTCTCTCTCTCTCTCTCTCTCTCTCTCTCTCTCTCTCTCTCTCGCTCTGTCTCTCTCTCTCTCTCTCTCTCTCTCTCTCGCTCTCTCGCTCTCTCTCTCTGTCTCGCTCTCTCTCTCTCCCCCTCACTCTCTCTCTCTTTCTCTCTCACTCTCTCTCTCTCCCTCTCACTCTCTCTCTCTTTCTCTCTCACTCTCTCTCTCTCTGTCTCGCTCTCTCTCTCGCTCTCTGTCTCTCTCTCGCTCTCTCTCTCTCTGTCTCTCACTCTCTCTCGCTCTCTCTCTCTGTGTCTCGCTCTCTCTCTCTCTCACTCTCTCGCTCTGTCTCTCTCTGTCCCGCTCTCTCTCTCTCTCTCCCTCTCCCTCTCACTCTCTCTCTTTCTCTCTCACTCTCTCTCTCTCTGTCTCGCTCTCTCTCTCTCACTCTCTCTCTCTCTCTCTCTCTCTCTCTCTCTCTCTCTGTCCTGAGATGGTTTAGATTCAGTGAATCTTGTGTTACTGACCATGTTGGTCTTTTTGTTGTCGCTTTTTTGTGATTTGTATTAAAGTATTGTTGAAAATCAAAAATCTCTCTCTTGCTCTTTCCTCTGTCTCTGTCTCCCTCTCTCCTTTGTCTTGCTGTCTCTTGCTCTGTCGCTGTCTCTCTCTCTCTCGCTCTCCCCTCTTTCTCCCCCTCTCTCCTCTCTCTCCCTCTTCCTCCCTCTCCCTCTCCCCACCTCTCTCTCTCTCCCTCTCTCTCCTCTCTCCCTCTCTCTCGCTCGCTCCTCTCTCCTCTCTCCCCTCTCTCGCTCTCTCCCTCTCTCGCTCACTCCTCTCACTCTCTCCTCTCTCCCTCTCGCTCTCTCCTCTCTCTCCCTATCGCTCTCTCCTCTCTCTCCCTCTGTCTCATTTTCGCTCTCGCTCTGTCTCTCTGTCTCTCTGTCTCTCTCTGGTGGAGAGGGAGGCCTCATTGAGCCAGTTCCACAGGGGGTGATTAGGTGGCCAGATGGAGAGAGCCAGGTTGGGAAATTTGCCAGGACATTGGGGAACCCCCTACTCTTTGTGATAAGTGCCATGGGATCTTTAGTGACCACAGTGAGTCAGGAAAAGCGCGATATAAAATGCAGCTTGATTGATTGCTTGGCCTCGGTTTTAACGTCTCATTCGACGGATGGCATCTCCTACAGCACAGTGTCCCCGTCACTGCACTGGGGCATTGAGATTGGTATGTTAGGACCAGAGGGAAGACTGCCCCCTACTGGCTTACCAACTCAAAGCACGTGTACTGTGTGGGTGTGTGAGTGTGTGGATGTGTGGGTGGGTGGTCAGGATCAAGAGAAACCCAGCATATATTCAGCGTAGCCGGAGTGTGCATCACATCCTCGGTGAGCGTGACAGGTCGAGGCTGTGCTGCGGTGACATGGGAGCTGCGGCCTGCAGGATCATGTGCATTATTCATCAGGACCGCTGCTGTGGTGGTTTGGGAACTGTGGCACTGAAATGAAAGGCTGAATCCCTTCACAGAGACAGGGAGCGTCACCAAGTCCTACAATGACACCTAGCGTTCTTTATTTAGAAATAAATGGTGGCACAAAGATGCCAGATATTGTCAGCTTGTGACATGTAGTTAACCATGTACCATGGAGGACCAGGTATACATATATGCAAGTGATGTCATCCGTCCTCTTCGGATGAAGGTGTATTCCTCAGTGAAATCACCTGGTTGTTTGGGAGGAAAACCAGCACGCTATTGACAGCACATTTCACACAGTTGTCCATGTTTGGTTTTGCTTTTTTAAACTTAGGTTGAGCTGAACTTTGCTTCAAAATGTTAGAGAACAGACTGTGTGTATTCTTGGATGGAAGTCAAACTAGTATCGTTATTACGTAGTGTTGCTACTATACTACCACTTTGACCACACAAACCTCAAAAATCAAGTCAAATCAGATTTGATTTGATTTTAATATACTACCACTTTGACCATACAAACCTCAAAAACAGTATTGTTGGGCAGCTCAGGTCCTCCACCTGCTGTTTGGATCCTCTGCCTACCTTGATTTGTTAAAACTGTTTTTAATTTTTAATTGCTTAGCACCTGAGGTAATAGAAATGATTAACTGCTCTCTTCAGTCAGGTATATTTCCTGCAGCACTTAAACCAGCTGTCATTAAACCACTTCTGAAGAAGAGCAATCTTGATTTGACAATTAATGCCGACTATAGGCCATCTCCAATTTACCATTTCTCAGCAAAATACTTAAAAACCAGTTTATTCTCATCTTAACAACTATTTAACATCAAACAGCCTTCTAGCCGTTTATCAACCAGGTTTTGGATCTCACCATAGCACAGAAACAGCACTTATCAAAGTTGTAAACGATCTGCATATGAACACGGATTCTAATAAAATATCTGTTCTTGTGCTGCTCAGTGCCACATTCGACACTGTTGAACATTAAATTTTACTAGAGAGGTTATAAAAATGGGTCAGCATCTCTGGCCCAGTTCTGAACTGGTTTAGAACCTACCTACAGGACAGGCAGTTCTTTGTGTCCATTGGAGACTTTGCCTCGGACAAAGTGGGTATAATGTGTGGGGTACCCCAAGGTTTGATTCTTGGACCATTACTATTTAATCTCGATATGCGCCCACTTGCACGCCATACAGAAACACAATAAATTACCATAATTATGCAGATGATTCACAACTGCGCATATCCCTATGTCCTGATGACCTAGATCCCATACATTCCCTAACCCAGTGTATTGACGATGTTAATCTATGGATCTCAGAGAACTTTTTACGATTGAACACAGACAAAGCAGAAATACCCATTTTTGGTGCGAAGGCTCAGAGACAGAGAATTCTCCGGAGTGCAAAAGCAAAGCTAGAAATCTGGGTGTAATCATAGACAACGATCTAAATGTTGTGTACAAAGCTCTAAATGACCTTGCACCACACTATATAAAAGGCATGCTAACTGCTTACAAACCAGCAAGAGATCTCTCAGGTCCACAGGCAGTGGTCTTTTAACCATCCCCCGTGCTAACTCTAAAGCAGGAGAAGCCGCATTTTGTATTTACAGCCCAAGTAGATGGACCGCCCTGCCTGAGGACCTGAGAGAGGCCCCCACAGTGAACACTTGTAAAAGCAGGTTAAAAACCTTACTTTTCACAATAGCCTGTGGCTAAATTCTTGGTTTTTGTGTGTGTCTGTGTGTGTGTGTTATATATTTTGATATTTGTATATTCTGCTCAGATTCCTGTATAACTGCACTAACACCTGTGTGCACATTTATTTTCTACATTTGACTTTTATGATTGTGTTTTGATTGTATTGTCACTTATGTAAAGCACATTTTGTTGCCTGTGTATGAAATGTGCTACAATACATAGATAAAGTTGGACTTGATGTGTTAAATGGACTGCATTTACTATCAATGGCCCACATCTCACTCACACTCACAGACGGTGGTGTCAACCATGCAAGCTAACAACCAGCTCATCAGGAGCAGTTAGAGGTTAGGTGTCTTGCTCAGGGACACCAGGAGGAGCAAGGGATCGAACCAGCAACCCTCCGGTTAGTTACCAGTTGCTCTAGCTGCTGAGTTACTGCTGCCATCTTTGTTTTCTAACTCGTGTGTATTGGATATTGGACAACGTGTTGAGAGAAGGACCAGACCAGACAACTGTACAGTTTACTGTCTTACAAAGGCTCGGGTACTTTATTAGAAAGTCACACAGGGATTGGTAACCAACCTAGTGCACTGTGTAGGATTTATCACAGTACACACACACATGCGCACACACACATGCACACACACATGCACATATATATATATATATATATATATATATATAAGCCATGTTGGATGATTGACTGGTTAGTTGGCTGGATGTTTGGCAGACCTTGTTGTAGAAGCTCTGATTTATTAGATGTTTTACGTGTGTGTGTGTGTGTGTGTGTGTGTGTGTGTGTGTGTGTGTGTGTGTGTGTGTGTGTGTGTGTGTGTGTGTGTGTGTGTGTGTGTTTGTGTGTGTGTGTGTGTGTGTGGAGGGCAGGGAGCTCTAGAGAGAGTGATAGAGGGCAAGCGAGGGTGAGGGAGGGAGGGAGAGACTGGTAAGACAAAATTAAAGCAGTGAGGACTTAAAGGAGGCCTTCAGACTTCCACTGCTGTTTCTAAACGGCTCTGCATTATATTTCTGTTTCTGAACTGTTCTGCATTATATTTCTGTTTCTAAACTGCTCTGCATTATATTTCTGTTTCTAAACTGTTCTGCATTATATTTCTGTTTCTAAACTGCTCTGCATTATATTTCTGTTTCTAAACTGCTCTGCATTATATTGCTGTTTCTAAACTGTTCTGCATTATATTGCTGTTTCTAAACTGTTCTGCATTATATTTCTTTTTCTAAACTGCTCTGTATTATATTCCTGTTTCTAAACTGCTCTGTATTATATTTCTGTTTCTAAACTGCTCTGCATTATATTTCTGTTTCTAAACTGTTCTGCATTATATTTCTGTTTCTAAACTGTTCTGCATTATATTTCTGTTTCTGAACTGTTCTGCATTATATTTCTGTTTCTAAACTGTTCTGCATTATATTTCTGTTTCTGAACTGCTCTGCGGATTACAAAACAAGCCCTTCTTTGCAGCTATCTGTGTTCATGTACTAACTCGTTCATATATTAACCACTTTCATGCTGGAGTACAATCATAGAAACAATAGAAAGGGAATTTGTGCTCCTGCTCGTCACAGGTGAATATACCGTGTGTGATTCATGCGCTGTGTTACCTGTGTGCAGTTGTCATTCAGCGGGTGGTGGTGTGTACGCGGCGTCATCTAGCAGCACAGCTTCTGTTCGTCTGACGCAGGTCTTCGCTTCACGCCTCCTCGTTTGTCATTCACCGGAGAAGTCAATGAAGTAATGCATTTTTTATTTTCATTTACTCTGGGTAATGACAAATGAAGAAAACAGTAAATAAAAGCCATACATAAATAAATAAACAATAAAATAATAAAATTAAATAAAAAAGTAAAATAGATAAAAAATAAAATAACACAAAGAGGGCTTCTCTTTGTACACTTTCACTTCATGTTATCTGTGCACATTGCATTTTAATACATGAAATTAGCTATGTAACAATGCTGATGGATGAGTGGTATGATTATTCTTGTGTAAAGTAACTGGAAGTGGTGACTGAGTGGCTGGATAGCTGTTTGAGTACACTTACAATATGTAGAATCAACTAGAAACCCCGCAGGCTGCAGGGCCGCATGGTGTCTGCGAGCTGTGTACAGTGTGGTGTTGTGTGAGGTAAGTGGAAATCTGCTCATTCAACATCTCGTTGCTAAACCGTAGGCATTGATTTGGAGTTAACTGTGATAACAGCCTCCGCTCCCCCGGGAAGGCTTTCCTCTGCATGTTGGAAAACCGCTGCAGGGATTTGCTTCCGTTCAGATCTTCCACACTGATCTCATCAACCCATTTCTGTATGGACCTGTCTTTGTGTACAGAGGAATATTCAGGCTGGAACAGATGAAAGCCCTCCTCGCTGGACTGTTGGCACAAACTAAGGAGCCAAGCCCGAACCATGAAGAACGGCTCCAGAACATTCCCCTCCCACCAAACTGGACAGTTGGCACTATGCATCCAGACTGGACTCGTCCCCCCTGACATTCCCAGGTTCATGTGTTGGACTCACAGATAATGAAGTGTGATTCATCACGCCAGAGATCTGTGTTTGCATCGCTCCAGAGTCAAACGGCGGTGAGCGTTGCACGTGGTGACCTTGGGCCTATGTGCGGAAGCTCGGCTATGGAAATTCATTCCCCGAAGCTCTCGATAAACCGTTCTTGTGCTGACATTGCTCCCAGAGACAGTTTGGAATTTGAAGGTGAATGTTGTAACCAAGTACAGATGAGTTTTAGGCACCACATCCTTCAGCACATCCTTTAGGTCCCAGTCTGCCATCCCCGGGTGGTCCACAGTCCCGCTTCCTGACTGCTGTTGCTCCGAGACGTCTCCGTTCCACGATAGCAGCATTAACAATATCAGCAGCTGGCAGATCTAGCAGGGCAGAAACAGGGTGAGCTGACTGGTTGGAGGGGTGCCGTGCTGGAAGTCTCTGAGTTCTTCAGTACGGCCCATTCTGCCATCGTTGGTGTGTGCAGATTGCATGGCAGTGTGCTTGATTTTACACACCGGTGAGCAATGGCTGTGAATGGGATAACTAGATCCACAAATTAGAAGGTGTGTCCACACACTTGTGGTCATGTAGTGTATGGTGATGGTGCATGGCTGTGTGTGTGTGGGTGGATTAATAGGCGGGGGTGTGGGGCAGGTCATGTTGGCCCTGAGCTGCAGCACGGGGCAACTCAGCCATATTTTCTGTGTAGACTGGCATTTCAAACCAGATGCCTGAATTATACTGACGGCCTGATGGATCTATTAAACAATGAATGTGATACAGCCTGCTTCCTGTTTTACTGGCTGAACTGGCTGAACTATCTCATCCCACCAGCATTTGAACGTCGCTGATGTGAAGTCCAGGTTTTCTGCTGGTGTCACGTTGCAGAGGGGAACTGTCTTACTTTACAAACCCAGAGACTGATTAGCAACAATTTGTAAATGTGTTTATTTGACTTGGTAAATTCCTTATTCACGAAATGACAGTAAAAAAAACCCCTCTTTATTGCTATTCATGGCAGATGCAAAGTGTTTTGTGTCGTTTGTGTTTGGTTTGAGGACTACAGAAGCCCAGTTTTGGGTATAAAAAAGCTCAGTTTGATCAAGTGTTATAGTACTACTGTGTTCTATTTTATATACTGCTTGTAGTTTTGGTGTATTTCTCTGGCTGTATTAATATTTGTGTGGATTAACTTTCTTCTGGGGAGTTGGTTTGCGTTCAAGAATATCGCGTTACTGCCCCCTTCTGGTCATTTGTGTTCTTGTACATTCACTGTCTATGCCGAGATTGGGTCAGTGTGCTTGAGAGAGAGGCTGTGTTGGATGAGGAGGGAGAGGTAGAAATGTATGTGGGAGAAGGAGAGAGGAGAGTGAGTCTGATGAGTGTGAAAACGAGAGTGATGTACAGATGTTTGAGGGGCAGAAGCGAGAAGGCCGGCTGTGGAGAAAGTGTGGGAGAGGGTTATGAATGAGGTGGATGTAGGGACGATATGGAGGAATCTGAGTGAAGTGGAACAGTGTTGAATGTGAGAATTTTTACATTTTTTTTATTATTAAGGCACAATAGGCTGTTCCATAATGTAACGATCGGTAAGTTTGATGTGACTGTGAATAAAGAACGTGATGTGTGTGGTGAGGGAGTGGAAACATTTATGAATGAGTTTGTTGAATGTTGTGAAGTGGAGGGATACATGTTGGAAATGAAGGAATTAATAAGTAGCGGTTGGAGAGGTGGTCTGTTGACAGAATGGAATGGAGAGAATTGTGGTTGCTGGGGGTGGCTGGCAAAGTGAACGGATGTAATGTTAATTTATTAAATTGTGTTTTAAGCCATGCAAGGTTTGCTGTCAAGCTAAGGAGGAATACAGCCCATTATGAAAAGAGGAAAGCTGAGGTGTGGAATATTTTTAGGAGTATAATGGAGAGAGACGTTAATATGTTGTATGGTTGTGTTAGAGGAGAAGAGTTGGTTGGTGGATTTGTGGACCGGAGCACTTTTGTTGTGATACTCCCCTCCAGCTCTCTGACCACTATTTCATGTCCTACTCTCTCTCCCTCTATTCACCCCCCTCAGCCCCTTCCCCTACCCACATGGTTTCCACCCGTAGACACCTCCACTCTCTCTCTGCCACTGATCTTTCTTCCTCTGTTACCTCTATCCTCCCTACACCTGAATCTTTCTCTCTCCTACCCCCTGACACTGCTACTGATCTTCTTCTCTCTACCCTCTCCTCTTCTCTGGACAACCTCTGTCCCCTCACCTCCAGGCCTGCATGCCCAACTCCACCTGCCCCTTGGCTGTCCGACTCAGTACGTACTGACAGACGGAGCCTGAGAGTGGCAGAGCGCAAATGGAGAAAAGGCAAACTCCCAGAGGACCTTCTCAACTTCCAGTCCTTCTTTCCACTTTCTCCTCCTCCCTTTCTGCTGCTAAGGCTATCTTCTATTGCTCTAAAATCCTATCCTCTGCCTCTAATCCTAAGAAACTCGTTGAAACCTTCTCTACACTTCAAACCCCATCTCCTCCTCCTACTTCCTCCCTTCTCCCTGACGACTTCGCTAACTTCTTTGACAAGAAAGTAAACGACATCAGATCCTCCTTTTCTCACCACCCGGTTAGTGCTGCTTGCACTATCCCACCCTCTGCACCCTCCCTCACCTCTCCATGTCCCACCCTATCCCATCTCGCTCCCCTCTCCCCCAACGAGGTTCTAAACCTCATCACATCCAGTCGCCTCACCACATGCTCCCTTGACCTGGTCCCCTCCCCTCTTCTTCAGTCTATAGTACCTGAACTCCTTCCCTATCTAACCAACCTCATCAACACCTCCCTCCAGGCAGGGCGCTTTCCATCTGCCTTCAAGACTGCTAGAGTCACCCCCCTTCTCAAGAAACCATCACTTAACCCCTCTGACGTCAAAAACTACAGACCAGTTTCCCTTCTACCCTTTCTATCCAAAACTTTCGAAGTGCTGTCTTTAACCAACTTTCTTCGTACCTTCACCAAAACAACCTCCTGGACCCCAACTAGTCTGGGTTCAGGGTGGGTCACTCGACAGAGACGGCCCTCCTTGCAGTGACAGAATCGCTGCACTCTGCGAGAGCAAACTCTCTCTCCTCTGTCCTGATACTCCTGGACCTGTCAGCTGCGTACGACACAGTGAACCACCAGATCCTCCTCTCTACCCTCGAGGGGCTGGGTGTCACAGGCTCTGCACTCTCAATGTTTGCAACCTACCTGACGGGTCACTCCTACCAGGTGACATGGAGGCGATCTGTGTCGAAGCCTCGCAGACTGACTACAGGCGTTCCACAGGGTTCGGTTCTGGGTCCTCTCCTTTTCTCCCTGTACACAACATCCCTGGGTTCTGTTATTCGCTCGCATGACTTCTCTTACCATTGTTATGCCGGTGACACCCAGCTGATCTTGTCCTTTCCTCCCTCTGACACACAAGTAGAGACACGCATTGCTGCGTGCTTGACTGACATCTCGGAGTGGATGGCAACACACCACCTGAAGCTCAATCTGGACAAGACAGAGCTGATGTTCCTCCCGGGGAAAGGTTACCTGCACCTAGACCTGGCCATCACCATTGACAACACCGTGGTGACGCCAAATCGGACTGCGAGGAATCTGGGTGTGATCCTGGATGACCAACTGTCGTTTGCTGAAAACGTTGCATCGGTTGCTCGCTCCTGCAGATTTCTCCTCTATAACATCAGGAGGATTCGCCCATTCCTCACCGACAAGATGGCACAGGTGCTCATCCAGGCTCTGGTCATCTTCCGGCTGGACTACGGCGACTCCCTCCTTGCTGGCGCCCCGGCGTCGGCAATCAGACCTCTGGAGCTTGTTCAGAAAGCTGCAGCTCGTCTGGTGTTCAACCGGCCTAAGTTCTCCCACACAACTCCCCTTCTCATGTCCCTACACTGGCTCCCAGAAGCTGCTCACATCCAGTTTAAGACTGGTGCTAGCCTGCAGGGCAGTGAAAGGAACAGCTCCTTCCTATCTCCAGACCATGGTGAAGCCATACACCCCCGCCCGACCACTTCACTCTGCTGCCTCGGCACGCCTGGTTGCCCCGTCGCTCAGAGGCCCCTAATGCCGATTGACCCGGTCCCGGCTCTTTTCTGTCCTGGCCCCACAGTGGTGGACTGAACTCCCCACTGATGTCAGGACAGCGGAGTCGCTGCCCATCTTTCAGAGCAGGTTGAAAACTCACCTCTTTAAGAACTACTACCCTGTTACTTGTTCTTAGCACTTATTGTATTCACTCCTTTAAAAAAAATCTCTTTCTTGCACTTTTACTTTAGCACTGGTTTTGCTCTTAGATGCTTGTTTAGATGCACTTATGAACTCTGATGACTAGTAGTTCTCCTGATTTCCTACTTTAAATGCACTTATTGTAAGTCGCTTTGGATAAAAGCGTCGGCTAAATGACTGTAATGTAATGTATATGTTTTTTTTTTTAATTTATTTGATTTGGTGGGGGGGTCTGTAGGCTGGAAGCCATGCCAAGGCCTACAGGTTACCTCACTATTTTCTGTTCTGTCGACCTCTGTTGTGGTCTTTGATTCTGTAGAGTTCGATGGGTTTGTTTAATGTTTTATTTCCCTATTTGTTTGGTATACGTGGGTTGTATTTTGAATGTTTTTTCTATTGAATAAAAGAAAAAAAAACTTTGTTATTGGAAAGCTATACAAAGGCCTGTTGTGTGCAGCACTTTCCATACTCCAACTGTAGCAGACCATCCCCCTTATTTCTGGCCTCACTGCCTCTCTTTATCTCGCATGCATTTTATATTTTTTAACAACTTTCTCTAAGGGATTTTTCCTCCTGATAATGTCACACTAGTCCTGTAGTGTGTTTCTCTATGAGCTCCAGTTTTATTCAAACCCCAACCTTAAATTGTACCGTAGCCAATACAACTTCTTGTCTTTATGCATGCTCAACAGTCCGGGCAAGGAAATCACAGAAAGTTGCATCAGTTATTTAAAATGCGTTTTGGGCGATCGGATCACACCTGTGTCTACCACGCGTCTCCAGATGCGTCCCGCTGACCACTTGTGATCACGTTTCATTACTCTGAAGAAGAGTTCGTTACCTTCTACGTCACTTCCGCTACAAGGTCGAAGGGCCTCAGTCAAGCGCCGGATTCGCCGACTAGCTGTGAAAACAAAGATGTTTCAAGCGCTAATATCCACCTACGGACTAGTCCAGCTGCTGAGACGGACAGGACTGATTCTTCTGCCCACGTGGAGGTCAGGCGTCTCGTTTCGCGCGTACTCCAACCACCGACGCGCTCCTCTCGCGCCATTTTTTTCCGAAAGTTGGCGCGCTGTTACCGAAGCAACCGCTACGTCCTGCATTGATGACGTATTTCCTGTGAGGTCCTCGTCGGGGACGCGTCAGGCCGCATTGTAGCGTTTACACTACAGAAGATACGCGGCCCAGACCACCCCGGCAAGTGGTTTGCGGAACCGGTTCACAAGACGGCGTGGTGGGCCTTTATGCGGACGAACTGATTCGGCTCTCCGTGGTGTCTTCTTCTTTCCCATCTCTGCACATTTCCTCCGTTGTGCGCTGCCCTTCCTTTGTGTCGTCTTCCTTCAACGTCACGCAATAAACTCACATTTAATCTAAACGAATCGATAACGGTATTGACGTAGGAGGTGGGCGGGGCGTCGGTCGGCAGTTCGCTCCGTGATTGGGCGCCTCGGCTATGACGTCGGCAGACTGGCGGCCCCCATAAGAATGGCCGCTCCGCGTCCGCGGCCGTCAGTGCAACATGGCCTCCAACCGGGTGATCGTGTACGGCGGAAGAGGAGCTCTGGGCTCCAAGTGCGTCCAGTACTTCTGCTCCAAAGGATGGGTGAGTGGCGCGGCTCCGACCGAACTTTAGTACCGAGGACGGGACGCTAGTGAACCGCCGCTCGGTGCGCGTCCGTCAAGCGGTGTGCTCGCTCTCTCTCTCCGTCTGTCCGTCTCTATGTCTCTCTCTCTCTCCGTCTCTCTCTCCGTCTGTCTGTCTGTCTGTCTCTCTGTCCCTCCGTCTCTCTCTCTCCGTCTGTCTCTCGCTCTCTCTCCGTCTGTCTCTCTCTGTGTCTCTCCGTCTCTCTCTCTCCGTCTCTCTCTCCGTCTGTCTCTCTCTCCGTCTCTCCCTCTCTCTCTGTCTCTCCGTCTCTCTCTCTCCGTCTCTCTCCGTCTCTCTCTCCGTCTGTCTCTCTCTCTCTGTCTCTCTCTCCGTCTCTCTCTGTCTCTCTCTCTCTGTCTCTCTCTCCGTCTCTCTCTGTCTCTCTCTCTCTGTCTCTGTCTCTCAGTCTCTGGCTCTCTCTCTCTCTGTCTCTGGCTCTCTCTCTCTCTCTCTGTCTCTCCGTCTGTCTCTGTCTCTCCGTCTGTCTGTCAATTCAATATGTGCTTTATTGGCATGACATACGTTTGTGTACATATTGCCAAAGCATGTGAAACAACAACAACACAACAATGATTATAATAATAACAGCAACAACACAACAATGATTATAATAATAACAGCAACAACACAACAATGATTATGATATGAAACAACAACAGTAGCAATAGGTACCGTCACCCACTGTCTCTCAGGTTGGGCAGGAAAATATAAATCTCTGTCTGTCTGTCTCTCTCTCTCTCTCTGTCTCTCTCTCTCTCTCTCTCTCTCTGTGTCTGTCTGTCTGTCTGTCTCTGTCCTCTGTATTTCAGTATGTCCATTTAAAGTCAGTGGACTTTATTGGCATGGAAGTTTGAAAACAACATTCCTAAAGCAAGAAAGTACAAAACAGTTCTTCAAACAGTTCATCTGTGTGTGTGTGTGTGTGTGTGTGTGTGTGTGTGTGTGTGTGTGTGTGTGTGTGTGTGTGTGTGTGTGTGATGAGTAGATTGTGTAATGATGTTATCTGCATTAAGATATACGTTACATTTTACCAGTCAAATATGTGTCTTTGTACTGCTCTCCATCTCTGTCTCTCTTTCTGTATATAAATAGTCTGTAAGTAAACTGAATTCAATCAGCTTTATTGGCGTGACGTGTGTGTGTGTGTGTGTGTGTGTGTGTGTGTGTGTGTGTGTGTGTGTGTGTGTGTGTGTGTGTGTGTGTGTGTGTGTGTGTGTGTGTGTGAATATTGCCAGAGATGTGAACATAAATGAAACAAAACGAGATGGATGAAATAGATTCCACAGTAAATCAACAGGTTATTCAAAAGAAATTGTCCTGTATGGTGACTGATGAGTAATGACAGTAGAATATTTGTGCTTATTAGACAAGTGATGACAGAGTGTGTGTCACTTTGATTGTGACATGACATGATGTGACGTGACATGACGTGATATGACATAATGTGCTAATGTTTCATTTTCAATATCTGTCTGTGTTTCTCTCTATTTCTCTGTACATCTTTGCATTTTTCTTCTCTGTCTGTCTGTCTGTCTCTCTCTCCCTCCCTCCGTAGTGGGTTGCCAGTATCGACATGGCTGCAAACGACGAGGCGAATGCGAATGTGCTCGTCAAGCCGTCTGAATCCTTCACCGAGCAGGCGGACCAGGTGAGTCCCTGTCTGACCAGGAAACTGTCCTCCGGTAAATCCGTCTCGCACCCTCCATGTTTTTATGTCTAAATGCCATTCTGTCCATAAAACCTCCACAGTGAAGCGTGCCAGGCCTTTTATTTAAATGTCCCCTTCACGCTTGGTGTTTGTGTAATCAAGCTGCTGAGGTCCAGAATGGCCTTTGTTGAGACGATGTCTCGGTGATGAAGGCGTTTAAATTGTGCCGCTGGCGTGCGGTTGACTGGTATTTGAATGCCAGGCTGCAGGTTTCACAGGAAACTGTTCCCCGCGCTCTTCTCTGTAGGTCACGGCAGATGTGGCCCAGCTGTTGGGAGAGCAGAAGGTGGACGCTATCCTGTGTGTGGCCGGCGGATGGGCAGGAGGAAACTGCAAGTCCAAAGGTCAGAGTTCAGCCTTCGCCACGTTGCCACGGCGACGTTCGTCAAATAGGAATTCTAACGAGGGCTGCACGGCTATGGCTAAAAAATGATCATCTCAATTATTTTGCTTCATTTTGCCATCGCAATTATTTATCCTGATTATTCATCCGTTTTGGGGAACAGAATCATTTTGTTGAGCATTTTGAATCAACAGATAGCTGCCTATAAATAAATAAACATTCAAATGTACAAATCTTCAAATTAAAATAATACTTCCTTCACACCAGAGCTAAGCCCTGTGGGACTAATCGCCCCTGGCCACGATCAATTAATTTTGGAAGCCAGTAGTGATTAATATATAATTGATCCTGCAGCCTTAACTTTTTGCAGATTTTACCTTGATCCTTTTTTTGTTTTTTTGGCAGACTTGTACAAAAATGCAGATCTCATGTGGAAGCAGAGCGTGTGGACCTCCACCATCTCCAGCCACCTCGCCGCCCGACACCTGAAGCCCGACGGCCTGCTGACGCTGGCGGGGGCCAAGGCGGCGCTCGCTGGAACTGGCGGTGAGTTTCACTTTTTAGTGTTGACACGAAAACTTTGTTTCGTCACCGATGACGACCCCGTGGCGCCTGGGTAGGTAAAGAGCACAGGGGGTGTTGTTTCAGGGAGAAAATTAGACTTTGATATTTGAAAGACGGCGCTGTGTTTAAGAGCGTGTCTCTGCCCTGCCAGTCCAAACACGCCGTTTAACAAACACACGGCGGGGTCAGAGAGTAACAGGGAAGCAACAGCTGCTCATGTCATCCATGCACATCATCTGCATACGTTTTGTTTTGTTTTTTTTGGCTTTTTTACCCTCTTTTTCTCCCAATTGTACCTGCCCAAGTACCCCACTCTTCCAAGCCATCCTGGTCGCTGCTCCACCCCCTCTGCCGATCCAGGGAGGGCTGCAGACTACCACATGCCTCCTCCCATACATGTGGAGTCGCCAGCGTGATCCTCCCACGTTCACGCCATTCCCCCCAGTTCCCCCTCCCCCCGAACAGGCGCCTCGACCAACCAGAGGAGGCGCTAGTGCAGCGACCAGGACACACACCCACATCCGGCTTCCCACACGCAGACACGGCCAATTGTGTCTGTAGGGACGCCCGACCAAGCCGGAGGTAACACTGGGATTCGAACCAGCAATCCCTGTGTTGATAGGCAACGGAATAGACCGCCACGCTACCCGGACGCCCCAAAATCATCAGTATATGTTATGAGACTAGATGTGGTGTGCAGACCCACATGTGGGTCGTGACCCAGTGTTTTTTTTTCTTTTTAGGTTTTCCATAAAGATGGAGATTATTTCATTTAGTTTTTGACAGTTGCGAGTTTCTACACGGCCCTCCCCTTCAGCCGGACCGACACATCCAGACACCGCAAAGCGTGGCACTTCAATCGTATTCAGGGTTTTACCCATGATCCGGCGTGTGACGTGAACCGATGTGACATGCATCCACGTGGGCGGTGATTAGGCCTGCGGTGATGAGAGTCATGTGATGTGATGGCCAGTCGGCCTGGCAACACCAGCGGCTTATGTCAGCGCTCAGCAGGCCAGAGACAATCTGACCAGCTGCCAGCTTAACCAGAGAAGCCAGTCAGCAGGTTTTATACACACACATGTTCAGCACGAACCCTCTCACGAGTCAACATCAGACAGTACACAACATCAGACAGAACACAATATCATACAGTACACAACATCATGCAGTACACAACATGAGATAATACACAACATCAGACAGTACACAACATCAGACAGTACACAACATCAGACAGAACACAATATCATACAGTACACAACATCAGACAGTACACAACATCATACAGTACACAACGTCATGCAGTACACAACATGAGATAATACACAACATCAGACAGTACACAACATCAGACAGAACACAATATCATACAGTACACAACATCATACAGTACACAACATGAGATAATACACAACATCAGACAGAACACAATATCATACAGTACACAACGTCATGCAGTACACAACATGAGATAATACACAACATCAGACAGTACACAACATCAGACAGAACACAATATCATACAGTACACAACATCATACAGTACACAACATGAGATAATACACAACATCATACAGAACACAATATCATGCAGTACACAACATCATACAGTACACAACATGAGATAATACACATCATACAGAACACAATATCATGCAGTACACAACATCAGACAGTACACAACATCATGCAGTACACAACATGAGATAATACACAACATCATACAGAACACAACATCAGACAGTACACAACATCATACAGTACACAACATCATGCAGTACACAACATGAGATAATACACATCATACAGAACACAATATCATGCAGTACACAACATCAGACAGTACACAACATCATGCAGTACACAACATGAAATAGTACACAACATCAGACAATACACAACAGCAAAAAGGTTGGACAAAGTGTGACAAAAGAGGAAATACTGCAATACACACACACACACACCTGGCTGTGGGTGTAGTAATGGATAAATACAGTTACTACAACTACTTTCTAAATATAAGTATGTTATAAATATATTTATAATATAAATATTCATTTAGGGGCTAAATGTAAATATAAGTAATGGGTAAATACAGTACCGTGTCAAAAGCCGTAGGACAGATGAAGAACAATACAAGGTAGTGAAACTGTCCTGCAGTATATTTCAGGTAGTAATACACATATAAATATGGAGTTGGTAGGCATACAAATATAACGTGTGTATTGCAGGGACATAATTTTGAGAATTGTCCTGAAAATATTGCACATAAGTAAATACACATCAGATCAAAATAAATCAAAACTTTAACGTTCTGACCTGTTGGCCTCATTAAAGTGGAGCAGGGCAACAACACCGCTGTCTTTGTCTTGTGGACAACACCCAAAACACCTCTTAGGCTTGTGTTTCTGAAAGGATTTCAGCCAGTTGACCTGGAGGTCGTGTGTGTTGACCTGGAGGTCGTGTGTGTTGGGAGCTGGAGGTCGTGTGTGTTGACCTGGAGGTCGTGTGTGTTGGGAGCTGGAAGTTGTTTGTGTTGACCTGGAGGTTGAGTGTGTTGGGAGCTGGAGGTTGTGTGTGTTGACCTGGAGGTCGTGTGTGTTGGGAGCTGGAGGTCGTGTGTGTTGGGAGCTGGAGGTTGTATGTGTTGGGAGCTGGAGGTCATGTGTGTTGGGAGCTGGAGGTTGTGTGTGTTGGGAGCTGGAGGTTGTGTGTGTTGACCTGGAGGTTGTGTGTGTTGGGAGCTGGAGGTTGTGTGTGTTGACCTGGAGGTTGTGTGTGTTGGGAGCTGGAGGTTGTGTGTGTTGGGAGCTGGAGGTCATGTGTGTTGGGAGCTGGAGGTTGTGTGTGTTGGGAGCTGGAGGTTGTGTGTGTTGGGAGCTGGAGGTTGTGTGTGTTGGGAGCTGGAGGTCATGTGTGTTGGGAGCTGGAGGTTGTGTGTGTTGGGAGCTGGAGGTTGTGTGTGTTGGGAGCTGGAGGTTGTGTGTGTTGGGAGCTGGAGGTTGTGTGTGTTGGGAGCTGGAGGTTGTGTGTGTTGTGAGCTGGAGTTCGTGTGTGTTGGGAGCTGGAGGTTGTGTGTGTTGACCTGGAGGTTGTGTGTGTTGGGAGCTGGAGGTCGTGTGTGTTGGGAGCTGGAGGTTGTGTGTGTTGGGAGCTGGAGGTTGTGTGTGTTGGGAGCTGGAGGTTGTGTGTGTTGGGAGCTGGAGGTTGTGTGTGTTGGGAGCTGGAGGTTGTGTGTGTTGGGTGCTGGAGGTCGTGTGTGTTGGGAGCTGGAGGTTGTGTGTGTTGGGAGCTGGAGGTTGTGTGTGTTGGGAGCTGGAGGTTGTGTGTGTTGGGAGCTGGAGGTTGTGTGTGTTGGGAGCTGGAGGTCGTGTGTGTTGGGAGCTGGAGGTTGTGTGTGTTGGGAGCTGGAGGTCGTGTGTGTTGGGAGCTGGAGGTTGTGTGTGTTGGGAGCTGGAGGTTGTGTGTGTTGGGAGCTGGAGGTCGTGTGTGTTGGGAGCTGGAGGTTGTGTGTGTTGGGAGCTGGAGGTCGTGTGTGTTGGGAGCTGGAGGTCGTGTGTGTTGGGAGCTGGAGGTTGTGTGTGTTGACCTGGAGGTTGTGTGTGTTGGGAGCTGGAGGTTGTGTGTGTTGACCTGGAGGTTGTGTGTGTTGACCTGGAGGTTGTGTGTGTTGACCTGGAGGTTGTGTGTGTTGACCTGGAGGTCGTGTGTGTTGGGAGCTGGAGATCGTGTGTGTTGGGAGCTGGAGGTTGTGTGTGTTGGGAGCTGGAGGTCGTGTGTGTTGGGAGCTGGAGGTCGTGTGTGTTGGGAGCTGGAGGTCGTGTGTGTTGGGAGCTGGAGGTCGTGTGTGTTGGGAGCTGGAGGTTGTGTGTGTTGGGAGCTGGAGGTCGTGTGTGTTGGGAGCTGGAGGTTGTGTGTGTTGGGAGCTGGAGGTTGTGTGTGTTGGGAGCTGGAGGTCGTGTGTGTTGGGAGCTGGAGGTTGTGTGTGTTGGGAGCTGGAGGTTGTGTGTGTTGGGAGCTGGAGGTTGTGTGTGTTGGGAGCTGGAGGTTGTGTGTGTTGGGAGCTGGAGGTCGTGTGTGTTGGGAGCTGGAGGTTGTGTGTGTTGGGAGCTGGAGGTCGTGTGTGTTGGGAGCTGGAGGTTGTGTGTGTTGGGAGCTGGAGGTTGTGTGTGTTGGGAGCTGGAGGTCGTGTGTGTTGGGAGCTGGAGGTTGTGTGTGTTGGGAGCTGGAGGTCGTGTGTGTTGGGAGCTGGAGGTCGTGTGTGTTGGGAGCTGGAGGTTGTGTGTGTTGACCTGGAGGTTGTGTGTGTTGGGAGCTGGAGGTTGTGTGTGTTGACCTGGAGGTTGTGTGTGTTGACCTGGAGGTTGTGTGTGTTGACCTGGAGGTTGTGTGTGTTGACCTGGAGGTCGTGTGTGTTGGGAGCTGGAGATCATGTGTGTTGGGAGCTGGAGGTTGTGTGTGTTGGGAGCTGGAGGTTGTGTGTGTTGGGAGCTGGAGGTTGTGTGTGTTGGGAGCTGGAGGTCGTGTGTGTTGGGAGCTGGAGGTTGTGTGTGTTGGGAGCTGGAGGTCGTGTGTGTTGGGAGCTGGAGGTCGTGTGTGTTGGGAGCTGGAGGTCGTGTGTGTTGGGAGCTGGAGGTCGTGTGTGTTGGGAGCTGGAGGTCGTGTGTGTTGGGAGTTGGAGGTTGTGTGTGTTGGGAGCTGGAGGTTTGTGTGTGTTGGGAGCTGGAGGTCATGTGTGTTGGGAGCTGGAGGTTTGTGTGTGTTGGGGGCCAGCGTGGAGGGAAAACGGCAGTGACACAACACACAGGTGGTGCTGAACCATCGCTCTTCTTTCCCGTTCATGTTATTGATTAACCACATGGACCGTGAGGCCGCTCGCCAAACACATCAGCTGTTGTTCAACATGCAGGCGGGTGGAGGAGACGTATCGACCATCTGCCATCAGGAAACCACCGAGACACACACACGCTGGAAAATCTTAATTAAGACGGAGTTAAGTATCGGGTTAAGATATCGGTACAATGGGATTAAACAGTAAACGTGTAGATGTAGTATAGAGTGTAGATGTAGTGTCGCTATAGTGTAGATGTAGTGTAGCTGTAGTGTAGAATATCTGTAGAGTGTAGTGTAGATGTAGTGTAGCTGTAGTGTAGAATGTATCTGTAGTGTAGATGTGTAGTGTACCTATAGTGTAGAGTGTAGCGTAGCTGTAGAGTAGAGTGTAGTGTGGCTGTAGTGTAGCTGTAGTGTAGAATGTATCTGTAGTGTAGATGTGTAGTGTAGCTGTAGCGTAGAGTGTAGCTGTAGAGTAGAGTGTAGTGTAGCTGGAGTGTAGTGTAGCTGTAGTGTAGAGTGTAGCTATAGTGTAGCGTAGCTGTAGAGTAGAGTGTAGTGTGGCTGTAGTGTAGCTGTAGTGTAGAATGTATCTGTAGTGTAGATGTGTAGTGTAGCTATAGTGTAGAGTGTAGTGTAGCTGTAGTGTAGCTGTAGTGTAGAGTGTAGCTATAGTGTAGTGTAGCTGTAGAGTAGAGTGTAGTGTAGCTGTAGTGTAGAATGTATCTGTAGTGTAGATGTGTAGTGTAGGTGTAGTGTAGCTGTAGTGTAGAATGTATCTGTAGTGTAGATGTGTAGTGTAGCTGTAGCGTAGAGTGTAGCTATAGTGTAGAGTGTAGAGTGTAGTGTAGCTGTAGTGTAGAGTGTAGCTGTAGTGTAGAGTGTAGCGTAGCTGTAGTGAATAGTGTAGTGTAGCTGTAGTGTAGAGTGAAGCGTAGCTGTAGTGAATAGTGTAGTGTAGAGTGTAGCTATAGTGTAAAGTGTAGTGTAGAGTGTAGTGTAGCTGTAGTGTAGAGTGTAGTGTAGCTGTAGTGTAGAGTGTAGTGTAGCTGTAGTGTAGAGTGTAGCTATAGTGTAGAGTGTAGCGTAGCTGTAGTGTAGAGTGTAGTGTAGTGTAGAGTGTAGCTGTAGTGTAGTGTAGTGTAGCTGTAGTGTAGAGTTTAGTGTAGTGTAGAGTGTAGCTATAGTGTAGAGTGTAGTGTAGTGTAGAGTGTAGTGTAGCTGTAGAGTGTAGTGTAGCTATAGTGTAGAGTGTAGTGTAGCTGTAGTGTAGAGTGTAGTGTAGCTGTAGTGTGTAGTGTAGTGTAGAGTGTAGCTATAGTGTAGAATGTAGCGTAGCTGTAGTGTAGAGTGTAGTGTAGCTGCAGTGTAGAGTGTAGCTATTGTGTAGAGCGTAGCTGGAGTGTAGTGTAGGTGTAGTGTGTAGAGTGTAGCTGGAGTGTAGAGTGTAGTGTGTAGTGTAGATGTAGTGTGTAGCTAGAGTGTAGTGTAGATCTAGTGTGTAGTGTAGTGTAGAGTGTAGCTGGAGTGTAGTGTAGATGTAGTATAGATGTAGTGTGTAGCTAGAGTGTAGTGTAGATATAGTGTGTAGTGTAGCTGGAGTGTAGAGTGTAGCTAGAGTGTAGTGTAGATGTAGTGTAGTGTAGATGTAGTGTGTAGTGTAGTGTAGCTGTAGAGTGTTGTGTAGTGTAGTGTAGATGTAGTGTGTAGCTGTAGTGTAGATATAGTGTAGTGTAGATGTAGTGTGTAGCTGTAGTGTAGTGTAGATATAGTGTAGAGTGTAGCTGGAGTGTAGAGTGTAGCTACAGTGTAGTGTAGATGTATTGTGTAGCTGGAGTGTAGTGTAGCTGGAGTGTAGTGTGTAGTGTAGTGTAGAGTGTAGCTGGAGTGTAGTGTAGGTGTGAGTCTGGACAACATGAGTTGTGTAGCAGAATAGAGGTGCGGGGTGTCTGGCTGGTGTGGTGGTCCATTCTGCTGCCTACCGACCATAAAGAAATATAGAATCACGTCACAACTTGTGAAACGGGAGGTAAGCAAAGTTCCGTGACTGAGGTGCTGACTACCGGAGCGGTGCTGGTGGTGCTGGTGGTGCTGGTGGTTGATGTGATCTTTCTCATGAACACAGCAAACACCACCCCCTGTCAAGGCGCTATGTGTTGATGCCTCCGACTAACAGCAGCTAGTCCTCTCACACCGTCAGCATCAGCTGTCCTAAATCTCAGCTCTTCACTTGTCCGCTAAAGACATGGGTCAGGTGAGGGTGTCTGGTGCTGTCCTCATGTGATGGATGAAGGTCCTCATGTTATGGATGAAGGTCCTCATGTGGTGGATGAAGGTCCTCATGTGATGGATGAAGGTCCTCATGTGATGGATGAAGGTCCTCATGTGATGGATGAAGGTCCTCATGTGGTGGATGAAGGTCCTCATGTGATGGATGAAGGTCCTCATGTGGTGGATGAAGGTCCTCATGTGATGGATGACGGTCCTCATGTGATGGATGAAGGTCCTCATGTGATGGATGAAGGTCCTCGTGATGGATGAAGGTCCTCATGTGATGGATGAAGGTCCTCATGTGGTGGATGAAGGTCCTCATGTGATGGATGAAGGTCCTCATGTGATGGATGAAGGTCCTCATGTGGTGGATGAAGGTCCTCATGTGGTGGATGAAGGTCCTCGTGATGGATGAAGGTCCTCGTGATGGATGAAGGTCCTCATATGATGGATGAAGGTCCTCATGTGATGGATGAAGGGCAGGAGATGTTCATGGCAGGGTCACATACAACGGTCCAATAACATGTATACGTCTTCCTCACCACTACTGATGCAAGAGTCCCCATGTTACCTCCGGCTCGGTCCGGCGTCCCTACAGACACAACTGGCCGTGTCTGCGGGTGGGAAGCCGGATGTGGGTGTGTGTCCTGGTCGCTGCACTAGCGCCTCCTCTGGTTGGTTGGAGCAGCTGTTCGAGGGGGAGGGGAACTGGGCGGGAACAGCGTGATCCTCCCATGCACTACGTCCCCCTGGTGAAACTCCTCACTGTCAGGTGAGAGGAAGCGGCCGGTGACCCCGCTTGTATGGGAGGGGGCATGTGGTAGTCTGCAGCCCTCCCCGGGTCGGCGGACCGGGACGGCTCGGAAGAGTGGGGTAATTGGCCAAGTACAATTGTGGAGAAAAGAGCAGGGTGGGGGGGAGGGGGGAGTCAAAAAAGAATGGAAGTGTGTCATAAGAACCCGACGAGTCTGTTGAGACCAGAACCGTGAAGTGTGGTACCGGCAAGGCTCAGCGTTTTGGGTTTTTACCAGTTCTCACCGAAAAACACCCAGATTTTTAAACTGCGATTTTTCACCGGGATTTCCTGTTTCCACGCATCCAAAAGTCGTTCCTGTTCGTGTGAGGTTATGTAACGGTGTCGCCTTGTGGCGAAACGCGGCACGCTGGACGGCTCTGAGAAATAGAAACGGAAAACGCCGAGCCTTGGGGACATGTTATCACTCTGACACGTCAGTTAAAGTCATTAACGTTACGCTAAGAGCTGTAAAGGTGTTTTATTCCTTATCCCATCACCTTACTGAAGTCGTTAGTGTTTGGCTGCCGGTTGTGTGTCTCTTCGTTGTGTGCTGTGATGTGTGTCTGTGTGTCTATGGTGTGTTTTTGTACTGCTGTATGAGAAGCAGGAGGTAAATCCGTACCGGTGTGGACGGTAAAGACAGGAAGTGAGGAATCAGACTGTCGTGAGCTGGTCGTCAGCAGGGGTGGACGTGGGATGAAGGTGAATGTGGCATCATGTGATGCCGGAAGAAAAATAATCAAAAAAATATGATGGACTCGTCCAGTAGACGTCTCTGAATATGTAACGAGACACGCCACTTCCTGTTGTACTTCATGTAGAAGTACTGCGTTCTCTCTTCTCTCACAAGTCTCCTGTCTTCCCGTCCACTGACTCTACACAAACACTGTTGGAAGAAGTCAGAGGAGGAGAAGGAGGCGGCTCCCCGCGCCACGCTCCCATTGGTCGATCCCTCCACCAGCACGGCGGTCATGTGACTTGGGGGCGGGCCGTTCGGCATTCCTTTATAAGTCCAGTTTTAATGGTTCCAGATGCTTTGACTGTGAGACGCAGAGCACCGCGGGCGGTGAAGAAGACGAGGCTTCTGGAAGACATTTAGTTTGTCCTGTTTTTCTCGTCAGTCGGAGGGACGTGAGGTGTTTCCTGGTTCCGCCTCCTTACGGGCTGGTGTGAGCCTCCGGTTCCGAGGCCCGTGTTGCTCCTCGCTCTCTTTCTCCCTCCCGTCTTCTGACCCGCGTTCATTCACATCAACGTGCCTTTAAAGCTGAAACACTGTTGCCAAGTTCTGCTGTGGTTCAAAGGCGAGAAGTTCTACATTGTAACGTCCACTAAAGGTTCTTCCACTTTAAAGATCAAATAGTTTACACGGTCCCTTGACCAAACCGGTGTAAGACTGGGGTTTGTTTTGCATGTTGACAATAGATCCAATATAAATAATCAATTTATAAGAGGCACACTTTTCTTAATACATTAAATCCGTTAGTTGGATTAAAAAGTTATTAAATAGGAACGCCCATAAGCTGTCCCCAGTCTGCCGCCATACCTCAGCAAGATGATGAAAATGACTCTGCAGGCGTCCCGGTGGCGTGGCAGCCTACCAACACGGGGATCGCCAGTTCGAATCCCCGTGTTACCTCCGGCTTGGTCGGGCGTCCCTACAGACACAGTTGGCCGTGTCTGTGGGTGGGAAGCCGGATGTGGGTATGTGTCCTGGCCGCTGCACTAGCGCCTCCTCTGGTTTGTCGGGGCGCCTGTTCGGGGGGGAGGGGAACTGGGGGGGACTAGTGTGATCCTCCCACGCGCTACGTCCTCCTGGTGAAACTCCTCACTGTCAGGGGAAAAGAAGCGGCTGGCGACTCCACATGTATGGGAGGAGGCATGTGGTAGTCTGCAGCCCTCCCCGGATTGGCAGAGGGGGCGGAGCAGAGACCGGGACGGCTCGGAGGAGTGGGGTAATTGGCCAAGTACAATTGGGGAGAAAAGGGGGGGGGGGAGACTCTGCATTATTGTCAACTTGTGTGTGTGTGTGTGTATACTCACAGTCAAATTAAGTATTATGATTAGTGTTAATTAGTGTTAATTGGTGTTGGTGGTTGGTGGGACCTTCGGCATTAAGACGTGGAGGTGAACACAGTGTGTGAAAGCAGAAAAAAGAGCCTTTTAAATGTAAAAATAAGAGTTTCTACCCCCCCCCACCCCCATGATGTAAATATCTCCGTGTCTCATTTCCATCATAAGACAGCAGTATATACGTATGTGTGTGTAATTACTGGTGGTGTGTCTGACCTGCAGGCATGCTGGGATACGGCATGGCCAAGGCTGCCGTCCACCATCTCTGTCGGAGCCTGGCGGCAGAAAACGGCGGTCTACCGTCGGGGGCCGCGGCGGTGGCGATACTGCCGTAAGTACTGCTTCTCCTCTGAAAACATCACACGTCAGCTGTCGTGCGTGGACTGTGTCGTGAATACTGACGTGAGACTGTAGATGTTGTGGCAGGAACCGTCTGTAGCCCTTCTAGAGACCACCGTAGACGTCCCCATCATCACAATGGAAAGTTGGGGTGTCCACGTAGCGTGGCGGTCTATTCCGTCGCCTGCCAACACGGGGATCGCCGGTTCGGATCCCCGTGTTGCCTCCGCCTTGCTCGGGTGTCCCTACAGACACAATTGGCTGTCTGCAGGTGTGATGGCTCGGAAGAGTGGGGTAATTGGCCGGATACAATTGGGGAGAAAAAGGGGGGGGAAGCCACAAAAAAGAGGAAACTTGAATTTGCGGGGTGCTGGAGTCTATCCCAGCAGTCATTGGGCGGCAGGCGGGGAGACACCCTGGACAGGCCGCCAGTCCATCACAGGGCCGGTCCACATTAGGCTCCAGCATCCCGCGACCCTCATTAGGATAAGCGGCTCGGATAATGGATGGATGGAAACCTGAATTTGCACAGTTCTCTCACATTTGTAGTGGAAACTAAACGGCTTCTCGTGTCCTGTGGCTGAGCTGTTTCAGTCCTGATGTGCTGACTGGTGACTCCTGCAGGGGGGTTTGGAGAAAACCTCCCGCTCCTTTAAAGTAAAGCTAAGTGTAGGTTTTCACCATTCAGCTGACTCTCACGTAGAATAAATCACTGCTGTTCCCACATCAGCAGCTTAACCAGCAGGTTTTAAGGATATGTGGCATGGTCACTAAACACCGGCGGTTCTCCAGTCTGGCAGAAACACGAGGTGAGGAACTGAGACGACTCAAGAAACGGTCCAGAACTTTCTTTCATAAGCGTGTCCGATGTGTTCAGTTCACAGCAAAAACTACAACTTCCCTGCGACTTCCCCGTTCCCAGAAAACATCCTGTCTTAATAAAATGAATATGCTCCGTCCTACTCGTCTGTTTCTGTAGAGGCGTCGTTTTTATTCTAAAGAAAACTCGTTAGTGAGGAAGCCATGTGTGTTCGCCCTGCGTTTACTCAGGGAGGATTCAGACTGGTTTGACCCGGCCGTGCCGTGCTTTCTGCAGTGTCATGATGAGATGCTGGGTGTTGTGGATGTTTGGGGGGGGGAGGTGGACTATTCCAGAAATCTGTTTGGCTGCTCGACGTGCTGAGAACACGAGGCCGAGCTGAGCAGCGCCTCCCCGGCTAGCTGCCACATCTGGTTAGCATTAGCCCCATGACTTGCAATTCCCTGCAAAGCCCCATCCACCACGCCAGCCTCCCACAGCCCGCCAGCGGCACACCTGATGATGATGTCATCATCATTACATACATACATACATACATACGTATGTGTGTGTGTATGTATGTATGTATGTATATATATATATGTGTAATGATGACATCATTATAAGATAAGATACTTTATTGTCCTTGTATACCATCCATCCATCCATTATCCAAACTGCTTATCCTGCTGCCAGGGTGGCTGGGGTGCTGGAGCCTATCCCAGCAGTCATTGAGCAGCAGGCGGGGAGACACCCTGGACAGGCCGCCAGGCCATCACAGGGCCCACACACACAACGACATTTCATTTGTTTGGTGACTCTCAGACCAGCAACACTAGACAAGGTAAATGATTAATAAACAAGATAAAAACAAGGACAAACAACATTTAGTGTAAACAAGTGAGGTAGTTAAAAACAACAATGAGACAATAAAAGACAGCAGCAGCTTTCAAAGTTCAAAGTAGTGTGTGGGATTATTGCACATAGTTGTCCATATTGCTGCGGCTTTAGTACCAGTTAGCGCTGAGCAGCTATAGGCAGGTGTGTGTGGGGGGGTGGGGGTGGGGGGTGGGGGTGATGGAGGCTACAGCTCTGGGGGAGAAGCTGTTCCTCAGCCTGTTAGTCCGGGTTTGGATGGTGTGGTATCTTATGTATGTGTGTGTGAAGTTTGTGCACATGTGAGTGGGGTTTATATGAAGACTAGGCCGGACTCGGTTAAACCCTAATAATACTGGTTATGTACCCTCCTCAGTCCAGTTGGACTAATGTTAATTAACATTGTTATTTTTAATTACTCCTATTCGCCTGTTTAAGGTGTTGCGCTGTACCCGTGTGGTGATCTGATGGAGTACCCCGACACATATACAGGGATGGAAACCCGAGTGGAGCGGGGGGAACATGAATAAAGGTGTGAAGGGTTGCTGCAGACGCTGCTGCTGAGCTCTTCTCCCCTCCGCCCGCCGACAGCAGCCGGCCTCTGATTGTCATCTGTTTAATTTGCCAGGGTTACCTTGGATACGCCCATGAACAGGAAGTTCATGCCTGACGCAGATTTCAGTTCGTGGACTCCGCTGGAGTACATCGCCGAGTGAGTCACGCAGACACACACACATGCACACGCACGCTGTTTATTGTGTTTCCGCGCTGACGTGCCGTCCAGAACAGCCCCGTGTGTGTAGACGGCACACTGAAGGACGATAAGGACACATCCTCCTCCTCCTCTTCCTCATACAGCACCTTCTCAAATCTGGAGTTAGAGTGCTTCACAAACAAGTAGTATTAAATATTCCTAGAGATACTGCGTAATCCTTAAGGATGGCGGTAGAGTCTCTCCTCGCCCTTTAGGTGGTGATTGTGTTAAAACGGGGCTGAACCGTGTACATGTACACAACTAAACATTTAACAAACTGAAATATCAACACTTCACCACACGATGGCAAAATAGTTCTGCATTGACTGTAGTCTTCTGATGTGTATGGTGGTCTAATTGTGTTGTGTTGTAGTGTGTGATGGTCATTGTGTTGTGGATGCTACCGACTCTTATTACACCGGTCATGATAAATGATTCACATGAACCAGAACAACACATCCATCCATCCATCCATTATCCAAACCGCTTATTCTGCTCTCAGGGTCGTGGGGATGCTGGAGCCTATCCCAGCAGTCATTGTGCAGCAGGCAGGAAGACACCCTGGACAGGCCGCCAGTCCATCACAACCCACACCCCACACCCCACACCCCACACACACACACACACACATACACACCTAGGGACAATTTAGTACGGCCGGGTCACCTGACCTACATGTCTTTGCACTGTGGGAGGAAACCGGAGCACCCGGAGGAAACCCACGCAGACACGGGGAGAACATGCAAACTCCACACAGAAGACAACCCGGGACGACCCCCAAGGTTGGACTACCCCGGGGCTCGAACCCAGGACCTTCTTGCTGTAAGGCAACCGCGCTAACCACTGCGCCACCGTGCCACCCAACACATACCCACATCCGGCTTCCCACCCGCAGACACGGCTAATTGTGTCTGCAGGGATGCCCGACCCAGCCGGAGGTAACACGGGGATTTGAACTTGCGATCCCCGTGTTGGTAGGCAATAGAATAGACCGCCGCGCTACCTGGGCGCCCTCAAAACAACACAGTTTGGTTGAATTTGGAACCAGCAGTGATGTAAAGGTTTTATAATAAATCAATCTTATATAGCGCTTTTCTAACACTCAAAGTGGCTGTACAATAAACGGGGTGAAACAAGACAACAGATAAACACAACACAGACATACAGGGGTGGATGGGAAGGGGGGCTACAAGAGGGAGAAGACATACAGGGGTGGATGGGAAGGGGGGCTACAAGAGGGAGAAGCGGCAGCCACACACGATGCCAGCAGTACTCTCCCACTTAAACACATACAAAAGGGCAAGAAAAACACAACACAACAGCACTGTGGACATCGATTTTCTGTAGGGGTTTACTCCCGTAGGCTATTCCCCTCCCGAGGTATCCACTAGGTGGCACTATAATCCATAGCTGGGGGCTGGTTCATGGGCATTGGGGAATAGTCACACAACGTTGGGCCTGCGTACCACACGTCTCGGGGCCAAACCTCCTCCGAGTCCCTTGTAGTTCAGCCAGGGTCCAAGGTGTACCCAGTTACCATGTGTCACCACGAGGAGGCGCTACATAGGTCTTGCTCTTGGAGAGGCTGTATACTGGCAGGGAGAGACTTAGGTGCTTGGCTCTCCTGTTCACATTTCTGCTAGCCAGCGGTGAAGGTTGAGAGTGAGACGTGACAGACACACAACACTACACCAACACACTAGACGCTTCACAACAACCGCACTTCCTACACAAGAATGTCCCACATATCTGATGACTTTTGGACAAACGGGTTTATAATCAGCAGGATACCAGCAGTAATCCTTGTGGAGCACCGCATTAAAACTGTGGATTTGATTTGGGGAAATTCTTGAAACCAGTTCTCTGGAAACGCATGACGTCCTCTTTTTATTCACTCTCTGCTCTAAAACCAGAATCTAATCAGTACCGAGCCCCGAGTCAGTGTTTCTGGGCTCGGTACTGAACAACCCGCTGAAATGGATAAATTTTCAACAGTCCAACAGAAAAGATGTTTTTCTGTTTTTTTGGGAGGGGGATAAAAGTGACACCTCTGTGGTTGTGGATTTCTGCCAGACTGGTGTGATGTGGAGCACACAGACACATTAAGTTACAGAGCTGGTTTCATAACAAACCAGCGTTGGTGGCTAATCTGCATCTGTGTCGGCTGGAGCAGACCAGACCGGCTCTGATCCACGTGGATAATTCCCAACACAACACATGACAGTTGCTGACTGTGTGTGTGTGTGTGTGTGTGTGTGTGTGTGTAGGGTAATTGGGTTTTCTTGGGTTTCTTTTTTATATTCTGTGGAGGTTTGTCTGCCCCCTGTATGTGACCAGGTTAGAAAACATTATATTCTATTTTTCAGCTCATTACCAACATTCCATCTTTCTGTTCTGCTTCGTTGTTCCATCCATCACCATATAAAACACCTGTCCTGTAAAAACAGACGTTAATCTTCCGTCTGCCCATAAAGAGCAGTGAGTCAGGCCAACAACGTCTTCTTCTGTGCATGTGCTACATCAAACTGCACCGTACATCAAGATACAGTACACACGACGAGCTGGTGGCGAAAGAGGAAAACAAAAAACGAAAATCAGACAGAGAAAATCAAAATGAAACGCATTAAAAAAAGATATCCTCAGTTAAATAGTAAAGAAAATCTAAAGAGTAATAAAGTTCTATTCCCTGATTGTATTTGTTGTATTTAGTGATTTTATTAGCATTTTCTTATCCGGTGTTGTCTAGTTAATTGTAGCCCACAGAAGGTAGCAGAAAATCAGGAAGGAAAGTTTGTAGTTTTCACACTCATGGAGGGTCCACCAGTGACATCACTCATGGGGGGTCCACCAGTGACATCACTCATGGGGGGTTCACCAGTGACATCACTCATGGGGGGTCCACCAGTGACATCACTGGTGGAAAATTTTAATCTCAATTTCGGTGGCATTTTACAGACACACAAAAGACTGTTCAGTGTTTTGGCTGCTAATGAAGCAGTATCCCTGTTACACATACAGACGGTCGAAAAATGCACCAGTGAAGAGATATATGTGTGTGTGTGTGTGTGTGTGTGTGTGTGTGTGTGTGTGTGTGTGTGTGTGTGTGTGTATATATGTGTGTGTGTGTGTGTGTGTGCACGTGTGTGTGTGTGTATGTATGCATGTATATGTATGTGTGTGTATGTATATATATATTATATATATAAATATATATCTATATCTATAATATGTATATATGTGTATATATATGTGTGTGTGTGTGTGTATATATATATAATTAATCCAGTGAGTCAAGTAAATTCTTTATGAGCCTGTTTCATCCCAACAGTAATCATCAGCTGTCAATAAAGCTACTCTGTAGTAGCTTTATTGACAGGTGATGATTTTATAACTTTGTTAAAAGAAACACTCAACGATAGGGAAAGTGCTCAACAAATAAGGAGCAAAATAATATATATAATCCAGGCAAGTCAGTTTTATTTGTATAGCCCAATATCACAAATTACAAATTAGCCTCAGTAGGCTTTACAGCAACACAATGTCCTGTCCTTAGACCCTCGCATCGGATAAGGAACCACTCCCCAAAAAACCTTTTAACATGGAGAACAAATAGGAAGAAACCTCAGGGAGAGAAACAGAGGAGGCTCTCTCTCCCAAGACTGACAACGTGCAATTTACAGATAGTACAAGTCTGTTTCATGCCATAAGCAATCACACACATATATATATATATACTAGAAGAACCCCGCTACAATGTAGCGGTGTGGTTATCCGCCCGTCTAAATCTCCCTCCTCTTCATCCTGCCAGCTAACCGCCTTCCCCCTGCCCCTAAACCCCCCCCCCACTGCAACTCCCTCCCCCCAAATGCTGAGAATCATCTGAAATGCCGAGAAAAGTGGTTTTTAGCCGTTTTTAGAAAATGCATATTTTGCATAATTATTATAATTATTTTGATTTTCTGCTATTTTTCTGGTCCTCTCTGGAACAATACCTACCACCTCCAAAGAAAATTAGGATCATAAGTGCATTTTTGCAAAAATGCATATATTTTGCATAATGCCAAAACATTTCTAAGTCCCAGAAATTTTTTTTTATATAAGGTGAAAAAATCAAAGCTCTCCGAATCATCTGAAATGCCGAGAAAAGTGGTTTTTAGCCCTTTTTATAAAAATGCATATTTTGCATATTTATGCATAATTATGCATAATTTTAATTGTCTGGGATTTTTCCCTTACTCTCTGAGACAATACCTACCACCTCCAAAAAGAATTAGGATCATAAATGCTTTAGTTTTTGGTCCTGCTATCTACACTAACTAACACACTAACACCACACACACACACACACACATTACGAAAATATATGAGTAGATATGGGTGGTGCAGTAGTTAGCGCAGTCACCTCACAGCAAGAAGGTCCTGGGTTCGAACCCCGGGGTAGTCCAACCTCGACTGTGTGGAGTTTGCATGTTCTCCCCGTGTCTGCGTGGGTTTCCTCCGGGGGCTCCGGTTTCCTCCCACAGTCCAAAGACATGTAGGTCAGGTGACTCACCCATACTAAATTGTTCCTAGGTGTGTGTGTGTGTGTGTGTGTGTGTGTGTGTGTGTGTGTGTGTGTGTGTGTGTGTGTGTGTGTGTGTGTGTCGGCCCTGTGTGATGGCCTGGCAGCCTGTCCAGGGTGTCTCCCCGCCTGCCGCCCAGTGACTGCTGGGATAGGCTCCAGCATCCCCACGACCCTGAGAGCAGGATAAACGGTTTGGATGATGGATGGGTGGGTGGATGTATGGGTGGGTAGATGGATGGGTGGGTGTATTTTGTCGTTCTGTGGGAGAGAGGCTGTCGCTGTCACTTGTCTTCATATTGTGGTTCTCCCAGTCAGAACCCGGTTTCTTGGTTTCTCTTTAAGTCTTTAGCTTGGGTACTCCTGCTGTCTTTAGTTCTCCCGTTGTAAGCAGTCATCTGTGAGTCTTGTATGTGGTGCATGACGGTTTGTCTCGGCTTCCTAACTGTGGTCTCTGTGTCCCGGTTCGGCAGAATGTTCTTCAGCTGGACCAACAGAGCCAAGCGGCCGGCGTCTGGAAGTCTGATCCAACTTTTAACCTCCGGAGGAGAAACCACATCAGTGGCTGTACAGTAGAGGACAGCCGACAGCTTTATAGACGGTGAGAGAGAGAGAGATGAGAGAGAGAGAGAGAGAGAGAGAGAGAGAGAGAGAGAGAGAGAGAGAGAGAGAGAGATGAGAGAAAGAATGGAGAGAACGAGAGAGGAGAGAATGGAGGGAGAGAGAGGGTGGTGAGAGAATGGAGAGAGAGGGTGGTGAGAGAATGGAGAGAGAGGAGAGAATGGAGAGAGAGGGTGGTGAGAGAATGGAGAGAGAGGAGAGAATGGAGAGAGAGAGGGTGGTGAGACAATGGAGAGAGAGGAGAGAATGGAGAGAGATGGTGGTGAGAGAGAGGAGAGAGAGGAGAGAGATGGTGGTGAGAGAATGGAGAGAGAGAGAATGGAGAGAGAGAGGGTGGTGAGACAATGGAGAGAGAGGAGAGAATGGAGAGAGAGGGTGGTGAGAGAATGGAGAGAGAGAGAGGGTGGTGAGAGAATGGAGAGAGAGGAGAGAATGGAGAGAGAGGGTGGTGAGAGAATGGAGAGAGAGGGTGGTGAGAGAATGGAGAGAGAGGAGAGAATGGAGAGAGAGGGTGGTGAGAGAATGGAGAGAGAGGAGAGAATGGAGAGAGAGGGTGGTGAGAGAATGGAGAGAGAGGAGAGAATGGAGAGAGAGGGTGGTGAGAGAATGGAGAGAGAGGAGAGAATGGAGAGAGAGAGGGTGGTGAGACAATGGAGAGAGAGGAGAGAATGGAGAGAGAGGAGAGAATGGAGAGAGAGGAGAGAATGGAGAGAATGGAGAGAGAGGGTGGTGAGAGAATGGAGAGAGAGGAGAGAATGGAGAGAGAGGGTGGTGAGAGAATGGAGAGAGAGAGAGGGTGGTGAGAGAATGGAGAGAGAGAGAGGGTGGTGAGAGAATGGAGAGAGAGGAGAGAATGGAGAGAGAGAGGGTGGTGAGAGAATGGAGGGAGGGTGGTGAGAGAATGGAGAGAGAGGAGAGAATGGAGAGAGAGAGGGTGGTGAGAGAATGGAGAGAGAGGGTGGTGAGACAATGGGGAGAGAGGAGAGAATGGAGAGAGAGAGGGTGGTGAGAGAATGGAGAGAGAGGAGAGAATGGAGAGAGAGGAGAGAATGGAGAGAGAGAGGGTGGTGAGAGAAGGGAGAGAGAGGAGAGAATGGAGAGAGAGAAAGCGAGACGGAGAGAGAATGGAGAGAGAGAGAGAGGGATAGATTAGATAGAGAAAGAGGTTGAAAGTATATTGTGGAGAAAGAGAGATGGGTACTTGAGAAAGGGATAAGAGGGACAGGCAGAAAGAGAGGATGAATGAAGGAAGGCGAGACAGAGTTATAGAGGTGATGGACGGATGAGGCAAAGAGAGAGAGGACGACAGAGAAACTGAATAAAAGTGGGCTAAGTGAGGAGCGGAGGTGTGTTGACCTGCTGCAGATGAAACTCACACTGTTCCTACACAAAGCATCACAAAGCATCACAAAGCGCTATGCTGCCGATCAGAAACCAGACAAGAGGAGTAAAGCTGCCGATACTGGAAATGAAGTGCTCCGTTTTATCGACTTTAACGGGGAAACGCCTCACAAACCAACCTCGCCTCGCTTTGGCGTCCCCGCAGAACCGGTAAAAACCTCATAAACGAGCAGCCGCAATTGGAAATTTCTCTTGAATTTTGTTGCAAGTTTTGGCTGCAAATTATGATATTTTCATAATCGATATAATCTGACTTTTTTTCTAGCTTTCAACGAATCGTTAGATTGGTTAATGAAAGAAGCGACATCGGAAATCGGTTTACTCGGTCTGACCAGCAGCCAGAAACCCTAAAACATTCATTTCATATCGAAACGGGAAGGAGAAAGACGGTCGCTTTGTGATGCTGAAGCCAGCAGGAGTTTGCTGCTTTTTCTCGATAAATGACTGAAATTGGTTAATCGAATACCAAAATTACAATCAATAATTTCTCTGTTGATCAATCATTGATTAGTCAACGAATTGATTAGTCAACTAATTGTTTCAGGTGTAGTTGGAACAGTGTTGTGACGTTAAAACCAGCATTTCATGTCTCGTACATCTCATCAGTATGTTGTCAGTACTTAACAATGTACATGTACTCATAATTCATAGTGTACTAGAGTGTACTCTGTTGTAAATATAACACTGATGAGCCAAAGCATTATGACCACTCACAGGCGAGCCGAATAATGATCATCTCCAAACAAGGGCACATGTCCGGGTCTGGGTAGATTAGAAGGTAAGTGAACACTCAGTTCTCGTAGTCAACTTGTTGGGCGCAGGAGTAAAGACCTGAGCGACTTTGACAAGGGCCAAATTGTTGTGGCCAGACGACTGGGTCAGGCTTGTGGGGTGCTCCCAGTCAGCAGTGGTGAGTTGGGAGCACCCCACAAGCCTTGGGCGCCCAAGGCTCATCGATGGGAGAGTGCAATGAAGACTACCCTGTCTGGTCCAAACCGACAGAAGGTCTGCTGTGGCACAAGTCACAGAAAACTTTAATGGCGGTTATGGGAGGAATGTTGTGACACCCTGCTGTGTATGGGGCTGTGTAGCTGCAGACCAGTCAGAGTGCCCATGATGACCCCTGTGCACTGTTGAAACCACCTACAAGGGGCCTGCAAGCGTTGGAACTGGACCTTGGATCAGTGGAAGAAGGTCACCTGGTCCGATCAGTCCCATCGGATTTTTGATCACGTGGATGGCCGTGAATGTGTGCACTGTTTACCTGGGGAAGTGATGGCACCAGGATGCACTTTGGGAAGACGACAAGTTGATGAAGGCAGTGTGATCCTCTGGACAGTGTTCTGCTGGGAAAACCTAGGTACGGCGATTGATATGGACGTCAATTTGACACATGCCCCCCCCCTCACCTAAAGATCATTGCAGACCAAGGTACACCCCTTCATAGCAACGGTATTCCCTGATGGCAGTGGCCTCTTTCAGCAGGATAATGCTCCCTGCCACACTGCACACATTGTTCAGGACCGGTTTGAGGAACATGACCAAGAGTTAAAGGTGTTACCCTGGCTTCCAAATTCTCCAGATCTCAATCCAGTTGAGCGTCTGTGGGATGTGCTGGACTGACAAGTCCAATCCAGGGCGGCTCCACTTCGCAACTTACAGGACTTGAAGGATCTGCTGCTAATGTTTGGTGCCAGATACCACAGGACACCTTCAGGGGTCTTCTAGAGTCCGTGCCTCAGCAGGTCGGCGCTGTTTTGGCAGCCGACAGAGGACAAACAGCATATTAGGCAGGTGGTCATAATGTTTTGGCTCATCTGTGTAAATGTGAAGAAACTGTCAAAGAAAGGAAGGTGAATCAGTTCTTCTGGACACAACGTTTATTAAGAGAAACGTTTCATCACTCACCTACGTGACCTCTTCAGTCTCACCTGACTGCAGGTACCCCCACCCTTATAAACAATACAGTGGCCTAACGACCCAAACCAACGATCAGTTTCATATGCAAATGGGGCTTGGGTAAGATGTCTGTGAATGTTCTCATTCATCCAGGTCATCATGGTTATCCAAAGGAGTTGAATCAAGTGCAACTGGACTTGGTATATATCCGTGAAGACGTTGCGCCTCTCATCCAAGAGGCTTCCTCAGTTCTGCCTTTCTGACTGGACCAAGCTAGTCTGACTGGCTGCTGATGAGACTCAGCATTTATCCTCTAGGAGTCGTCGTCAGAGCTATAGATATGCGGGCTTGGGGAAACGTTCCTCAGTCCTCTGTGAATAGTACACATGGCCATTGAAACTCTAGTTAATGGTCACGCCCATATTTGCATATGAAACTGGTCGTTGGTCTCGGTCGTTAGGCCACTGTATAGTTTATAAGGGTGGGATACCTGCAGTCAGGTGAGACTGAAGAGGTCCCTAAGGGCCCTGACACACTGTCAGCCAGTGTCGGGCTGTCGGTGAGCGTCTGTGACCCTAGTTTTTGCGGTGTGTCTCGCACCGTCGACGGTAGTCGGACCCCTGTGGGCAGCTTTTCGGCCGATTCAGCATGTTGAGTCGGCGGAGCCCGTCGGTGAGAGAGGTCACTCCGATTGGCTGTTCAGCTTAGCGACTCGGTGCAGAACGTACACGCTAGTTGGCCGTCGGCTATAGTCTTTGCCGTGTGTTCGAGTGCTACTTTTTGGCCCAGACGGCAGGCGATGTGAGGCGATGCAGCAGTGGGCGAGTGGGTTTGGTGTGTCTGGGCCCTCAGAGTGATGAAACGTTCCTCTCAGTAAACGCTGTGTCCAGATGAACGGATCCACCTCGCCGTGTCTCTGCTAAGTGGTCACATTTCATTTTGTCCGACTGCCGATCAATAGCGCCCCTCTGTCTCCATGTGGTTTGCTGGATCACGAACAGAGGCTCTGCTTTGTGTCCTTGTAGGTCCTCTGCTTTGCACCAGGACAGCAAAGGCAACGTCGAAGAAAGACGCCGTCTTCTCTCCCCACCACGTGTAGACCGGACTGGCCTTACTGGATGGTAGTGGTGGTCGGTTAAGTGTCCTTGTTGTGTGTGTGTGTGTATGTGTGCGGATAAGGGTATTGTGATCTGTTGTGTTGTTTTTCTAAGTCAGGTTTGTGTATTCCTACCAAATCAACGGTGAAGTGGTGTCCCGGTAAATAAATGTATGCTGGCAACATGCACTCAGTGTGGACTCTTCCTACGATTTGACACGGCGCCAGATCACGCAAAGATAAAATTAGATTCAACTTTGAGTTTTCACTGCGCGTGGAGGAATAAACTCCGTCAGCAGATAGTGAGATGTGGATGGAGATGGTCGAAGATGAGACGTAAGCGTAAAGATGAGGCGCGAGACAGGACGTGTATGAAAAGACGAGGCCCGTCAGGACCTGTCGGCAGAGAAACCTGCTGATGTTAAAATAATCCTCGGATTCTGCCTCGTCAGAGTCAAGTATCTAATTAATCACCAAGACACTCATTAGACATGGGACTAATCATACAACCCCTGTAATAAAACTATGACCCCTCCCCCACCACCGCCACCGCTCAGTATTGATTAGTCATATCAACGTGAACAGCCAGATTGGCAGCAGCGCATATTTCTACCACCAGATGGCGCTGCGTCACAGCGGTTTCGCCAGTGTACTTTACAATATAGCAAAATGTTCCTGGCTGAGCAACATTTTTGAGAGAGGAGGTTAACAAACAAAAGGGACGTTTGACCTTTAACCTTCGCAAGTCAGAGTCTGGATAGCAGAGGCCGTTGGGACGACGTCGGTTTAAGAGTTGAACTATGACCCGGAGACGTTTAAACCTCCCATTCACCTGCGAAATATTGACGCTGTAGCCACGGTAGCACAGCACAGGGTGTAAATGATAGAAGAGTAATAAAGTTGATGTGTATCGGCCCTTTTAAATCAACTGTCCGTGTTTTACACGCAGAACAAACAAACACCGCGATAAAAGCTGCAGTAAAACGGCAGATAAAACGGTCGAGCGGGGATAAAGGGAGGCAGAACCGAGAGGGAGCTGATAAAACCCCAGCGGCTTATAGGAAAAGGGGGGCAAATAATTAGAATATAGGACAATAAGCAGCCTTTGTCCTAAACTCGTCCTGTCTGTCCTGGTGGGACGCCGGCCTGCTGACAAGCAGCCTGCTATAAATAACCAGGCTGCAGATTAGCAGGCAGAGCGCCGGGCCTCCGGAGCTGCTCCGCAGTCACGCTCGGTGCTGGACCAGTGTCCTCTCAGTGTGTGTGTGTGTGTGTTGTGTTGGTGTGTGTGTTGTGTTGGTGTGTGTGCGCGCCCAAAGCGTATTCAACAGGTCTGTACATACATCGCCTCCTGAGACGGCGGCGCTGCAGCAGCATTGCCGGCGGGCGGTGTTTGAGCGTGTCCCCGGTCGGAGACTAGGACGGCTGTTGGCGTTCGGGGAAGAGACGTCACAGAAGTCCCTGTTTCGCTGTGTGTGACGGGAGCCCACGAGCAGGGCACTGCCAATGCGGTCTTATTGAACAAGTCTGACGTGCCGAGAATCCCACAGAAATGTCCTCTGGTCCCGTTTCAGGGATCGGCCGCTCGAGATCCCTGTGACGTCATTTATCACGTACACTCGATGAAAGACAAGTCCAGTCAGGTTTACTTGTGTAGCTCAATATCGCAAATTACAACATCCTGTCTGTCCTTAGACCCTCGCATCGGATGAGGAGCAACTCCCTAAAAAGCCCTTTAAAAGGGAGAAGAGCCCTCAGGGGGAGCAGCAGAGGAGCAGCTCTCTCCCAAGACGCACAGCAGCATTAACACAACACATGTTCCTCAGCATCACACCAGATCAGATGCTGCCCCCTTAGGAACAACACAAGACACTCTAAAGTAACGACACAGACACTCTAAAGTAACAACACAGTCTAAAGTAACAACACAGACACTCTAAAGTAACAACACAGACACTCTAAAGTAACAACACAGACAGTCTAAAGTAACTACACAGACACTCTAAAGTAACAACACAGACAGTCTAAAGTAACGACACAGACAGTCTAAAGTAACAACACAGACACTCTAAAGTAACAACACAGACACTCTAAAGTAACGACACAGACAGTCTAAAGTAACTACACAGACACTCTAAAGTAACGACACAGACAGTCTAAAGTAACAACACAGACAGTCTAAAGTAACAACACAGACAGTCTAAAGTAACGACACAGACAGTCTAAAGTAACAACACAGACACTCTAAAGTAACTACACAGACACTCTAAAGTAACGACACTCTAAAGTAACAACACAGACACTAAAGTAACTACACAGACACTCTAAAGTAACGACACAGACACTCTAAAGTAACGACACAGACACTCTAAAGTAACGACACAGACAGTCTAAAGTAACGACACAGACAGTCTAAAGTAACGACACAGACAGTCTAAAGTAACAACACAGACAGTCTAAAGTAACAACACAGACAGTCTAAAGTAACGACACAGACAGTCTAAAGTAACAACACAGACACTCTAAAGTAACTACACAGACACTCTAAAGTAACGACACAGACACTCTAAAGTAACGACACTCTAAAGTAACGACACAGACACTCTAAAGTAACGACACTCTAAAGTAACAACACAGACACTAAAGTAACGACACAGACACTCTAAAGTAACGACACAGACTCTCTAAAGTAACGACACAGACACTAAAGTAACAACACAGGCAGTCTAAAGTAACGACACAGACACTAAAGTAACGACACAGACACTCTAAAGTAACGACACAGGCAGTCTAAAGTAACAACACAGACACTAAAGTAACAACACAGACACTCTAAAGTAACAACACAGACTCTCTAAAGTAACGACACAGACACTCTAAAGTAACGACACAGACACTCTAAAGTAACAACACAGACACTCTAAAGTAACAACACAGACACTCTAAAGTAACGACACAGACACTCTAAAGTAACGACACAGACACTCTAAAGTAACGACACAGACACTCTAAAGTAACGACACAGACACTCTAAAGTAACGACACAGACACTAAAGTAACAACACAGGCAGTCTAAAGTAACGACACAGACACTAAAGTAACGACACAGACACTCTAAAGTAACGACACAGACACTCTAAAGTAACGACACAGACACTCTAAAGTAACGACACAGACACTAAAGTAACAACACAGGCAGTCTAAAGTAACGACACAGACACTAAAGTAACGACACAGACACTCTAAAGTAACGACACAGGCAGTCTAAAGTAACAACACAGACACTAAAGTAACAACACAGACACTCTAAAGTAACAACACAGACTCTCTAAAGTAACGACACAGACACTCTAAAGTAACAACACAGACACTCTAAAGTAACAACACAGACACTCTAAAGTAACGACACAGACACTCTAAAGTAACGACACAGACACTCTAAAGTAACGACACAGACACTCTAAAGTAACGACACAGACACTCTAAAGTAACGACACAGACACTCTAAAGTAACGACACAGACACTCTAAAGTAACGACACAGACACTCTAAAGTAACAACACAGACACTCTAAAGTAACAACACAGACACTCTAAAGTAACGACACAGACAGTCTAAAGTAACAACACAGACTCTCTAAAGTAACGACACAGACACTCTAAAGTAACGACACAGACACTCTAAAGTAACGACACAGACACTCTAAAGTAACGACACAGACAGTCTAAAGTAACGACACAGACAGTCTAAAGTAACGACACAGACAGTCTAAAGTAACAACACAGACAGTCTAAAGTAACAACACAGACAGTCTAAAGTAACGACACAGACAGTCTAAAGTAACAACACAGACACTCTAAAGTAACTACACAGACACTCTAAAGTAACGACACAGACACTCTAAAGTAACGACACTCTAAAGTAACGACACAGACACTCTAAAGTAACGACACTCTAAAGTAACAACACAGACACTAAAGTAACGACACAGACACTCTAAAGTAACGACACAGACTCTCTAAAGTAACGACACAGACACTAAAGTAACAACACAGGCAGTCTAAAGTAACGACACAGACACTAAAGTAACGACACAGACACTCTAAAGTAACGACACAGGCAGTCTAAAGTAACAACACAGACACTAAAGTAACAACACAGACACTCTAAAGTAACAACACAGACTCTCTAAAGTAACGACACAGACACTCTAAAGTAACGACACAGACACTCTAAAGTAACAACACAGACACTCTAAAGTAACAACACAGACACTCTAAAGTAACGACACAGACACTCTAAAGTAACGACACAGACACTCTAAAGTAACGACACAGACACTCTAAAGTAACGACACAGACACTAAAGTAACAACACAGGCAGTCTAAAGTAACGACACAGACACTAAAGTAACGACACAGACACTCTAAAGTAACGACACAGACACTCTAAAGTAACGACACAGACACTCTAAAGTAACGACACAGACACTAAAGTAACAACACAGGCAGTCTAAAGTAACGACACAGACACTAAAGTAACGACACAGACACTCTAAAGTAACGACACAGGCAGTCTAAAGTAACAACACAGACACTAAAGTAACAACACAGACACTCTAAAGTAACAACACAGACTCTCTAAAGTAACGACACAGACACTCTAAAGTAACAACACAGACACTCTAAAGTAACAACACAGACACTCTAAAGTAACGACACAGACACTCTAAAGTAACGACACAGACACTCTAAAGTAACGACACAGACACTCTAAAGTAACGACACAGACACTCTAAAGTAACGACACAGACACTCTAAAGTAACGACACAGACACTCTAAAGTAACGACACAGACACTCTAAAGTAACGACACAGACACTCTAAAGTAACAACACAGACACTCTAAAGTAACGACACAGACAGTCTAAAGTAACAACACAGACTCTCTAAAGTAACGACACAGACACTCTAAAGTAACGACACAGACAGTCTAAAGTAACGACACAGACACTCTAAAGTAACAACACAGACAGTCTAAAGTAACGACACAGACAGTCTAAAGTAACAACACAGACACTCTAAAGTAACGACACAGACACTCTAAAGTAACGACACAGACAGTCTAAAGTAACAACACAGACAGTCTAAAGTAACGACACAGACACTCTAAAGTAACGACACAGACACTCTAAAGTAACAACACAGACACTCTAAAGTAACGACACAGACACTCTAAAGTAACAACACAGACAGTCTAAAGTAACGACACAGACACTCTAAAGTAACAACGCAGACAGTCTAAAGTAACGACACAGACACTCTAAAGTAACAACACAGACACTCTAAAGTAACGACACAGACACTCTAAAGTAACGACACAGACAGTCTAAAGTAACGACACAGACACTCTAAAGTAACAACACAGTCTAAAGTAACGACACAGACAGTCTAAAGTAACGACACAGACAGTCTAAAGTAACAACACAGACAGTCTAAAGTAACGACACAGACACTCTAAAGTAACAACACAGTCTAAAGTAACGACACAGACAGTCTAAAGTAACGACACAGACACTCTAAAGTAACAACACAGACAGTCTAAAGTAACAACACAGACATTCTAAAGTAACGACACAGACAGTCTAAAGTAACAACACAGACACTCTAAAGTAACGACACAGACACTCTAAAGTAACAACACAGACACTCTAAAGTAACGACACAGACAGTCTAAAGTAACAACACAGACACTCTAAAGTAACGACACAGACACTCTAAAGTAACAACACAGTCTAAAGTAACGACACAGACAGTCTAAAGTAACGACACAGACAGTCTAAAGTAACAACACAGACACTCTAAAGTAACGACACAGACACTCTAAAGTAACAACACAGACACTCTAAAGTAACAACACAGACACTCTAAAGTAACAACACAGACAGTCTAAAGTAACGACACAGACACTCTAAAGTAACAACACAGACACTCTAAAGTAACAACACAGACACTCTAAAGTAACAACACAGACAGTCTAAAGTAACAACACAGACAATCTAAAGTAACGACACAGACACTCTAAAGTAACAACACAGACACTCTAAAGTAACAACACAGACAGTGTAAAGTAACGACACAGACACTCTAAAGTAACGACACAGGCACTCTAAAGTAACGACACAGAGTCTAAAGTAACGACACAGACACTCTAAAGTAACGACACAGACACTCTAAAGTAACAACACAGACAGTCTAAAGTAACGACACAGACACTCTAAAGTAACGACACAGGCACTCTAAAGTAACGACACAGGCACTCTAAAGTAACGACACAGGCACTCTAAAGTAACGACACAGACACTCTAAAGTAACGACACAGACACTCTAAAGTAACGACACAGACACTCTAAAGTAACGACACAGGCACTCTAAAGTAACGACACAGACACTCTAAAGTAACGACACAGGCACTCTAAAGTAACGACACAGACACTCTAAAGTAACGACACAGGCACTCTAAAGTAACGACACAGGCACTCTAAAGTAACGACACAGACACTCTAAAGTAACGACACAGGCACTCTAAAGTAACGACACAGGCACTCTAAAGTAACGACACAGACAGTCTAAAGTAACAACACAGACACTCTAAAGTAACGACACAGACACTCTAAAGTAACGACACAGGCACTCTAAAGTAACGACACAGACACTCTAAAGTAACGACACAGGCACTCTAAAGTAACGACACAGACACTCTAAAGTAACAACACAGACACTCTAAAGTAACGACACAGACGGTCTAAAGTAACGACACAGACACTCTAAAGTAACGACACAGACAGTCTAAAGTAACGACACAGACACTCTAAAGTAACAACACAGACAGTCTAAAGTAACGACACAGACAGTCTAAAGTAACAACACAGACACTCTAAAGTAACGACACAGACAGTCTAAAGTAACGACACAGACACTCTAAAGTAACAACACAGACAGTCTAAAGTAACGACACAGACAGTCTAAAGTAACAACACAGACACTCTAAAGTAACGACACAGACACTCTTAAGTAACGACACAGACAGTCTAAAGTAACAACACAGACAGTCTAAAGTAACAACACAGACACTCTAAAGTAACGACACAGACACTCTAAAGTAACAACACAGACACTCTAAAGTAACGACACAGACACTCTAAAGTAACAACACAGACAGTCTAAAGTAACGACACAGACACTCTAAAGTAACAACGCAGACAGTCTAAAGTAACGACACAGACACTCTAAAGTAACAACACAGACACTCTAAAGTAACGACACAGACAGTCTAAAGTAACAACACAGTCTAAAGTAACGACACAGACAGTCTAAAGTAACGACACAGACAGTCTAAAGTAACAACACAGACAGTCTAAAGTAACAACACAGACACTCTAAAGTAACGACACAGACACTCTAAAGTAACGACACAGACACTCTAAAGTAACAACACAGACACTCTAAAGTAACGACACAGACAGTCTAAAGTAACAACACAGTCTAAAGTAACGACACAGACAGTCTAAAGTAACGACACAGACAGTCTAAAGTAACAACACAGACAGTCTAAAGTAACGACACAGACACTCTAAAGTAACAACACAGTCTAAAGTAACGACACAGACAGTCTAAAGTAACGACACAGACACTCTAAAGTAACAACACAGACACTCTAAAGTAACAACACAGACACTCTAAAGTAACGACACAGACACTCTAAAGTAACGACACAGACACTCTAAAGTAACGACACAGACAGTCTAAAGTAACAACACAGACAGTCTAAAGTAACGACACAGACACTCTAAAGTAACAACACAGTCTAAAGTAACGACACAGACAGTCTAAAGTAACAACACAGACATTCTAAAGTAACGACACAGACAGTCTAAAGTAACAACACAGACACTCTAAAGTAACAACACAGACACTCTAAAGTAACAACACAGACACTCTAAAGTAACGACACAGACACTCTAAAGTAACGACACAGACACTCTAAAGTAACGACACAGACACTCTAAAGTAACGACACAGACAGTCTAAAGTAACGACACAGACAGTCTAAAGTAACGACACAGACAGTCTAAAGTAACAACACAGACACTCTAAAGTAACGACACAGACAGTCTAAAGTAACGACACAGACAGTCTAAAGTAACGACACAGACACTCTAAAGTAACAACACAGACACTCTAAAGTAACAACACAGACAGTCTAAAGTAACGACACAGACACTCTAAAGTAACAACACAGACACTCTAAAGTAACGACACAGACACTCTAAAGTAACAACACAGACAGTCTAAAGTAACAACACAGACACTCTAAAGTAACGACACAGACACTCTAAAGTAACAACACAGACAGTCTAAAGTAACAACACAGACACTCTAAAGTAACAACACAGACACTCTAAAGTAACGACACAGACACTCTAAAGTAATGACACAGACACTCTAAAGTAACGACACAGACAGTCTAAAGTAACAACACAGACAGTCTAAAGTAACAACACAGACACTCTAAAGTAACAACACAGACACTCTAAAGTAACGACACAGACACTCTAAAGTAACAACACAGACACTCTAAAGTAACAACACAGACACTCTAAAGTAACGACACAGACACTCTAAAGTAACAACACAGACACTCTAAAGTAACGACACAGACACTCTAAAGTAACGACACAGACAGTCTAAAGTAACAACACAGACACTCTAAAGTAACAACACAGACACTCTAAAGTAACAACACAGACACTCTAAAGTAACAACACAGACACTCTAAAGTAACGACACAGACACTCTAAAGTAACGACACAGACACTCTAAAGTAATGACACAGACACTCTAAAGTAACGACACAGACAGTCTAAAGTAACAACACAGACAGTCTAAAGTAACAACACAGACACTCTAAAGTAACAACACAGACACTCTAAAGTAACGACACAGACACTCTAAAGTAACAACACAGACACTCTAAAGTAACAACACAGACACTCTAAAGTAACGACACAGACAGTCTAAAGTAACAACACAGACACTCTAAAGTAACGACACAGACAGTCTAAAGTAACAACACAGACACTCTAAAGTAACGACACAGACAGTCTAAAGTAACGACACAGACAGTCTAAAGTAACAACACAGACACTCTAAAGTAACGACACTCTAAAGTAACGACACAGACACTCTAAAGTAACGACACAGACACTCTAAAGTAACGACACAGACAGTCTAAAATAACAACACAGACACTCTAAAGTAACGACACAGACAGTCTAAAGTAACAACACAGACACTCTAAAGTAACGACACAGACAGTCTAAAGTAACGACACAGACAGTCTAAAGTAACAACACAGACACTCTAAAGTAACGACACAGACACTCTAAAGTAACAACACAGACACTCTAAAGTAACGACACAGACACTCTAAAGTAACGACACAGACAGTCTAAAGTAACGACACAGACAGTCTAAAGTAACGACACAGACAGTCTAAAGTAACAACACAGACACTCTAAAGTAACGACACAGACACTCTAAAGTAACGACACAGACAGTCTAAAGTAACGACACAGACACTCTAAAGTAACAACACAGACACTCTAAAGTAACAACACAGACAGTCTAAAGTAACGACACAGACACTCTAAAGTAACAACACAGACAGTCTAAAGTAACAACACAGACACTCTAAAGTAACGACACAGACACTCTAAAGTAACAACACAGACAGTCTAAAGTAACAACACAGACACTCTAAAGTAACAACACAGACACTCTAAAGTAACGACACAGACACTCTAAAGTAATGACACAGACACTCTAAAGTAACGACACAGACAGTCTAAAGTAACAACACAGACAGTCTAAAGTAACAACACAGACACTCTAAAGTAACAACACAGACACTCTAAAGTAACGACACAGACACTCTAAAGTAACAACACAGACACTCTAAAGTAACAACACAGACACTCTAAAGTAACGACACAGACACTCTAAAGTAACAACACAGACACTCTAAAGTAACGACACAGACACTCTAAAGTAACGACACAGACAGTCTAAAGTAACAACACAGACACTCTAAAGTAACAACACAGACACTCTAAAGTAACAACACAGACACTCTAAAGTAACAACACAGACACTCTAAAGTAACGACACAGACACTCTAAAGTAACGACACAGACACTCTAAAGTAACGACACAGACAGTCTAAAGTAACAACACAGACAGTCTAAAGTAACAACACAGACACTCTAAAGTAACAACACAGACACTCTAAAGTAACGACACAGACACTCTAAAGTAACAACACAGACACTCTAAAGTAACAACACAGACACTCTAAAGTAACGACACAGACAGTCTAAAGTAACAACACAGACACTCTAAAGTAACGACACAGACAGTCTAAAGTAACAACACAGACACTCTAAAGTAACAACACAGACAGTCTAAAGTAACGACACAGACACTCTAAAGTAACGACACAGACACTCTAAAGTAACGACACAGACACTCTAAAGTAACGACACAGACGGTCTAAAGTAACGACACAGACACTCTAAAGTAACAACACAGACAGTCTAAAGTAACAACACAGACACTCTAAAGTAACAACACAGACACTCTAAAGTAACGACACAGACACTCTAAAGTAACAACACAGACACTCTAAAGTAACAACACAGACACTCTAAAGTAACGACACAGACACTCTAAAGTAACAACACAGACACTCTAAAGTAACGACACAGACACTCTAAAGTAACGACACAGACAGTCTAAAGTAACAACACAGACACTCTAAAGTAACAACACAGACACTCTAAAGTAACAACACAGACACTCTAAAGTAACAACACAGACACTCTAAAGTAACAACACAGACACTCTAAAGTAACGACACAGACACTCTAAAGTAACGACACAGACACTCTAAAGTAACAACACAGACAGTCTAAAGTAACAACACAGACACTCTAAAGTAACAACACAGACACTCTAAAGTAACGACACAGACACTCTAAAGTAACAACACAGACAGTCTAAAGTAACAACACAGACACTCTAAAGTAACGACACAGACAGTCTAAAGTAACGACACAGACAGTCTAAAGTAACAACACAGACACTCTAAAGTAACGACACAGACACTCTAAAGTAACAACACAGACACTCTAAAGTAACGACACAGACAGTCTAAAGTAACAACACAGACACTCTAAAGTAACAACACAGACACTCTAAAGTAACAACACAGACACTCTAAAGTAACAACACAGACACTCTAAAGTAACGACACAGACAGTCTAAAGTAACAACACAGACACTCTAAAGTAACGACACAGACAGTCTAAAGTAACAACACAGACACTCTAAAGTAACGACACAGACAGTCTAAAGTAACGACACAGACAGTCTAAAGTAACAACACAGACACTCTAAAGTAACGACACTCTAAAGTAACGACACAGACACTCTAAAGTAACGACACAGACACTCTAAAGTAACGACACAGACAGTCTAAAATAACAACACAGACACTCTAAAGTAACGACACAGACAGTCTAAAGTAACAACACAGACACTCTAAAGTAACGACACAGACAGTCTAAAGTAACGACACAGACACTCTAAAGTAACGACACAGACAGTCTAAAGTAACGACACAGACAGTCTAAAGTAACGACACAGACAGTCTAAAGTAACAACACAGACAGTCTAAAGTAACGACACAGACACTCTAAAGTAACGACACAGACACTCTAAAGTAACGACACAGACACTCTAAAGTAACAACACAGACACTCTAAAGTAACGACACAGACACTCTAAAGTAACAACACAGACACTCTAAAGTAACAACACAGACACTCTAAAGTAACGACACAGACACTCTAAAGTAACGACACAGACACTCTAAAGTAACGACACAGACAGTCTAAAGTAACAACACAGACACTCTAAAGTAACGACACAGACACTCTAAAGTAACAACACAGACACTCTAAAGTAACGACACAGACACTCTAAAGTAACGACACAGACACTCTAAAGTAACGACACAGACACTCTAAAGTAACGACACAGACACTCTAAAGTAAAGACACAGACAGTCTAAAGTAACAACACAGACACTCTAAAGTAACGACACAGACTCTAAAGTAACGACACAGACACTCTAAAGTAACGACACAGACACTCTAAAGTAACGACACAGACACTCTAAAGTAACAACACAGACACTCTAAAGTAACGACACAGACACTCTAAAGTAACAACACAGACACTCTAAAGTAACGACACAGACACTCTAAAGTAACGACACAGACACTCTAAAGTAACAACACAGACACTCTAAAGTAACAACACAGACAGTCTAAAGTAACGACACAGACAGTCTAAAGTAACGACACAGACACTCTAAAGTAACAACACAGACAGTCTAAAGTAACAACACAGACACTCTAAAGTAACGACACAGACAGTCTAAAGTAACAACACAGACACTCTAAAGTAACAACACAGACACTCTAAAGTAACGACACAGACACTCTAAAGTAACGACACAGACACTCTAAAGTAACAACACAGACACTCTAAAGTAACAACACAGACACTCTAAAGTAACAACACAGACACTCTAAAGTAACAACACAGACACTCTAAAGTAACGACACAGACACTCTAAAGTAACGACACAGACACTCTAAAGTAACGACACAGACACTCTAAAGTAACAACACAGACACTCTAAAGTAACAACACAGACAGTCTAAAGTAACGACACAGACACTCTAAAGTAACGACACAGACACTCTAAAGTAACGACACAGACACTCTAAAGTAACGACACAGACACTCTAAAGTAACGACACAGACACTCTAACAACACAGCCAGTCTAAAGTAACGACACAGACACTCTAAAGTAACAACACAGTCTAAAGTAACGACACAGACAGTCTAAAGTAACAACACAGACACTCTAAAGTAACGACACAGACAGTCTAAAGTAACAACACAGACACTCTAAAGTAACAACACAGACACTCTAAAGTAACAACACAGACACTCTAAAGTAACGACACAGACACTCTAAAGTAACAACACAGACACTCTAAAGTAACAACACAGACACTCTAAAGTAACAACACAGACACTCTAAAGTAACAACACAGACAGTCTAAAGTAACAACACAGACACTCTAAAGTAACGACACAGACACTCTAAAGTAACAACACAGACACTCTAAAGTAACGACACAGACACTCTAAAGTAACGACACAGACAGTCTAAAGTAACGACACAGACACTCTAAAGTAACGACACAGACAGTCTAAAGTAACAACACAGACACTCTAAAGTAACGACACAGACAGTCTAAAGTAACGACACAGACAGTCTAAAGTAACGACACAGACACTCTAAAGTAACAACACAGACACTCTAAAGTAACAACACAGACAGTCTAAAGTAACGACACAGACACTCTAAAGTAACAACACAGACACTCTAAAGTAACGACACAGACACTCTAAAGTAACAACACAGACAGTCTAAAGTAACAACACAGACACTCTAAAGTAACGACACAGACACTCTAAAGTAACAACACAGACAGTCTAAAGTAACAACACAGACACTCTAAAGTAACAACACAGACACTCTAAAGTAACGACACAGACACTCTAAAGTAATGACACAGACACTCTAAAGTAACGACACAGACAGTCTAAAGTAACAACACAGACAGTCTAAAGTAACAACACAGACACTCTAAAGTAACAACACAGACACTCTAAAGTAACGACACAGACACTCTAAAGTAACAACACAGACACTCTAAAGTAACAACACAGACACTCTAAAGTAACGACACAGACACTCTAAAGTAACAACACAGACACTCTAAAGTAACGACACAGACACTCTAAAGTAACGACACAGACAGTCTAAAGTAACAACACAGACACTCTAAAGTAACAACACAGACACTCTAAAGTAACAACACAGACACTCTAAAGTAACAACACAGACACTCTAAAGTAACGACACAGACACTCTAAAGTAACGACACAGACACTCTAAAGTAATGACACAGACACTCTAAAGTAACGACACAGACAGTCTAAAGTAACAACACAGACAGTCTAAAGTAACAACACAGACACTCTAAAGTAACAACACAGACACTCTAAAGTAACGACACAGACACTCTAAAGTAACAACACAGACACTCTAAAGTAACAACACAGACACTCTAAAGTAACGACACAGACAGTCTAAAGTAACAACACAGACACTCTAAAGTAACGACACAGACAGTCTAAAGTAACAACACAGACACTCTAAAGTAACGACACAGACAGTCTAAAGTAACGACACAGACAGTCTAAAGTAACAACACAGACACTCTAAAGTAACGACACTCTAAAGTAACGACACAGACACTCTAAAGTAACGACACAGACACTCTAAAGTAACAACACAGACACTCTAAAGTAACAACACAGACACTCTAAAGTAACGACACAGACAGTCTAAAGTAACAACACAGACACTCTAAAGTAACGACACAGACAGTCTAAAGTAACGACACAGACAGTCTAAAGTAACAACACAGACACTCTAAAGTAACGACACAGACACTCTAAAGTAACAACACAGACACTCTAAAGTAACGACACAGACACTCTAAAGTAACGACACAGACAGTCTAAAGTAACGACACAGACAGTCTAAAGTAACGACACAGACAGTCTAAAGTAACAACACAGACACTCTAAAGTAACGACACAGACACTCTAAAGTAACGACACAGACACTCTAAAGTAACGACACAGACACTCTAAAGTAACAACACAGACACTCTAAAGTAACAACACAGACAGTCTAAAGTAACGACACAGACACTCTAAAGTAACAACACAGACAGTCTAAAGTAACAACACAGACACTCTAAAGTAACGACACAGACACTCTAAAGTAACAACACAGACAGTCTAAAGTAACAACACAGACACTCTAAAGTAACAACACAGACACTCTAAAGTAACGACACAGACACTCTAAAGTAATGACACAGACACTCTAAAGTAACGACACAGACAGTCTAAAGTAACAACACAGACAGTCTAAAGTAACAACACAGACACTCTAAAGTAACAACACAGACACTCTAAAGTAACGACACAGACACTCTAAAGTAACAACACAGACACTCTAAAGTAACAACACAGACACTCTAAAGTAACGACACAGACACTCTAAAGTAACAACACAGACACTCTAAAGTAACGACACAGACACTCTAAAGTAACGACACAGACAGTCTAAAGTAACAACACAGACACTCTAAAGTAACAACACAGACACTCTAAAGTAACAACACAGACACTCTAAAGTAACAACACAGACACTCTAAAGTAACGACACAGACACTCTAAAGTAACGACACAGACACTCTAAAGTAATGACACAGACACTCTAAAGTAACGACACAGACAGTCTAAAGTAACAACACAGACAGTCTAAAGTAACAACACAGACACTCTAAAGTAACAACACAGACACTCTAAAGTAACGACACAGACACTCTAAAGTAACAACACAGACACTCTAAAGTAACAACACAGACACTCTAAAGTAACGACACAGACAGTCTAAAGTAACAACACAGACACTCTAAAGTAACGACACAGACAGTCTAAAGTAACAACACAGACACTCTAAAGTAACAACACAGACAGTCTAAAGTAACGACACAGACACTCTAAAGTAACGACACAGACACTCTAAAGTAACGACACAGACACTCTAAAGTAACGACACAGACAGTCTAAAGTAACGACACAGACGGTCTAAAGTAACGACACAGACACTCTAAAGTAACAACACAGACAGTCTAAAGTAACAACACAGACACTCTAAAGTAACAACACAGACACTCTAAAGTAACGACACAGACACTCTAAAGTAACAACACAGACACTCTAAAGTAACAACACAGACACTCTAAAGTAACGACACAGACACTCTAAAGTAACAACACAGACACTCTAAAGTAACGACACAGACACTCTAAAGTAACGACACAGACAGTCTAAAGTAACAACACAGACACTCTAAAGTAACAACACAGACACTCTAAAGTAACAACACAGACACTCTAAAGTAACAACACAGACACTCTAAAGTAACAACACAGACACTCTAAAGTAACGACACAGACACTCTAAAGTAACGACACAGACACTCTAAAGTAACAACACAGACAGTCTAAAGTAACGACACAGACAGTCTAAAGTAACAACACAGACACTCTAAAGTAACAACACAGACACTCTAAAGTAACGACACAGACACTCTAAAGTAACAACACAGACAGTCTAAAGTAACAACACAGACACTCTAAAGTAACGACACAGACAGTCTAAAGTAACGACACAGACAGTCTAAAGTAACAACACAGACACTCTAAAGTAACGACACAGACACTCTAAAGTAACAACACAGACACTCTAAAGTAACGACACAGACAGTCTAAAGTAACAACACAGACACTCTAAAGTAACAACACAGACACTCTAAAGTAACAACACAGACACTCTAAAGTAACAACACAGACACTCTAAAGTAACGACACAGACAGTCTAAAGTAACAACACAGACACTCTAAAGTAACGACACAGACAGTCTAAAGTAACAACACAGACACTCTAAAGTAACGACACAGACAGTCTAAAGTAACGACACAGACAGTCTAAAGTAACAACACAGACACTCTAAAGTAACGACACTCTAAAGTAACGACACAGACACTCTAAAGTAACGACACAGACACTCTAAAGTAACGACACAGACAGTCTAAAATAACAACACAGACACTCTAAAGTAACGACACAGACAGTCTAAGGTAACAACACAGACACTCTAAAGTAACGACACAGACAGTCTAAAGTAACGACACAGACACTCTAAAGTAACGACACAGACAGTCTAAAGTAACGACACAGACAGTCTAAAGTAACGACACAGACAGTCTAAAGTAACAACACAGACAGTCTAAAGTAACGACACAGACACTCTAAAGTAACGACACAGACACTCTAAAGTAACGACACAGACACTCTAAAGTAACAACACAGACACTCTAAAGTAACGACACAGACACTCTAAAGTAACAACACAGACACTCTAAAGTAACAACACAGACACTCTAAAGTAACGACACAGACACTCTAAAGTAACGACACAGACACTCTAAAGTAACGACACAGACAGTCTAAAGTAACAACACAGACACTCTAAAGTAACGACACAGACACTCTAAAGTAACAACACAGACACTCTAAAGTAACGACACAGACACTCTAAAGTAACGACACAGACACTCTAAAGTAACGACACAGACACTCTAAAGTAACGACACAGACACTCTAAAGTAACGACACAGACACTCTAAAGTAAAGACACAGACAGTCTAAAGTAACAACACAGACACTCTAAAGTAACGACACAGACTCTAAAGTAACGACACAGACACTCTAAAGTAACGACACAGACACTCTAAAGTAACGACACAGACACTCTAAAGTAACAACACAGACACTCTAAAGTAACGACACAGACACTCTAAAGTAACAACACAGACACTCTAAAGTAACGACACAGACACTCTAAAGTAACGACACAGACACTCTAAAGTAACAACACAGACACTCTAAAGTAACAACACAGACAGTCTAAAGTAACAACACAGACAGTCTAAAGTAACAACACAGACACTCTAAAGTAACAACACAGACAGTCTAAAGTAACAACACAGACACTCTAAAGTAACGACACAGACAGTCTAAAGTAACAACACAGACACTCTAAAGTAACAACACAGACACTCTAAAGTAACGACACAGACACTCTAAAGTAACGACACAGACACTCTAAAGTAACAACACAGACACTCTAAAGTAACAACACAGACACTCTAAAGTAACAACACAGACACTCTAAAGTAACGACACAGACAGTCTAAAGTAACGACACAGACACTCTAAAGTAACGACACAGACACTCTAAAGTAACGACACAGACACTCTAAAGTAACGACACAGACACTCTAAAGTAACGACACAGACACTCTAACAACACAGCCAGTCTAAAGTAACGACACAGACACTCTAAAGTAACGACACAGACACTCTAAAGTAACGACACAGACACTCTAAAGTAACGACACAGACAGTCTAAAGTAACAACACAGACAGTCTAAAGTAACGACACAGACACTCTAAAGTAACAACACAGACACTCTAAAGTAACGACACAGACAGTCTAAAGTAACAACACAGACAGTCTAAAGTAACGACACAGACACTCTAAAGTAACAACACAGACAGTCTAAAGTAACAACACAGACACTCTAAAGTAACGACACAGACAGTCTAAAGTAACAACACAGACACTCTAAAGTAACGACACAGACAGTCTAAAGTAACAACACAGACAGTCTAAAGTAACGACACAGACACTCTAAAGTAACGACACAGACACTCTAAAGTAACGACACAGACACTCTAAAGTAACAACACAGACAGTCTAAAGTAACAACACAGACAGTCTAAAGTAACGACACAGACACTCTAAAGTAACGACACAGACAGTCTAAAGTAACAACACAGACACTCTAAAGTAACGACACAGACAGTCTAAAGTAACGACACAGACAGTCTAAAGTAACAACACAGACACTCTAAAGTAACAACACAGACACTCGGCAGGGCCGTGGTCCCTGGGCCCACAGGACGCCTCAGACCAAGCTCCCCCAGCCGATCCAGCACCAGCTCTCCCAGCTGATCCAGCACCAGCTCTCCCAGCCATCACACCAAGACACACTTAGAAGCAGACGTGGACAAAGACCCTGCATGGACGGTGCTGGGTGAGGCCGCCGCAAACGTGAACTTGTGCCGCCATCTTCCCACACCGGAAGCGGGAAAACGACACAACATTGTACGGTACTTCCAGAGTCCTTTATTAGAAATAGTATTTATGTAGTACTTCTACTTGGCTGAAGCATAATGTTAACATGAGCAGGGGTTGTGAAATCTTTTGTAGGCCTTTTTATGTCTCTAGTCCCGCAGCCGCTCCATCTGGAGTCGCCTCCAGACCCCAACACCCACAAAACACCACCTAAAATTCTGTCATTCATCGTTATGTTATAGTGGATATAGACGGTGTCGCACACAGGAAATACACAGTGCCGTTGTTGCCGTAGCTTCTTCACTTCCTGATCGCTCCCGCCAGTCTGAAGGGAACACATCCCGTTCCCTGAATGAGAAGCAGAGAAACCCACATTTCCCAGAATACACCAGGCACAAAAGCTGCACAAATTCTCAAGCAGATGGATGCAAAAGCCTCACTTGGTGTTGGTAGGCCTTCAGCTACAGCCCTACAGCTAGTGCTGTGGAGGCACGACCTTCATCGCCTTCATCTCCCCCAGCCCTCCTCTACCTCACCTCCACCAACCCTCCCTCTCCAACCCATACTCTTTGTGTGTGTGTGTGCGTGTATGTGTGTGTGTGTGTGTGTGTGTGTGTGTGTGTATATATATATATATATATATATATATATATATATATGGAGGAGTGGTTTTATATATATATAGTTATATAGTTATATATATATATGTATATGTATATAGTTATATATATAGTTATATAGTTATATGTATATGTATATAGTTATATATATATATAGTTATGTAGTTATGTAGTTATATATATAGTTATATATATATATATAACTATATATATATATAAAACCACTCCTATATATATATATATATAACTATATATATCTATAAATGCCACGTCTTGCTGTGCTGATGCTGTGAGGGGAGAGCTGACGGCTGTTGTGACAGGGTGGTGTGTGTGTGTGTTGTGACAGGGTGGTGTGTGTGTGTGCTGGTGTGTGTGTGTGTGTGTGTTGTGGGGATGATGAACAGAACTTGTTAGGGCATTAGCTTTATTGAGAGTGGATTGAGGCTCCTCCGTGATTCATTGTCTGAAGCCGAGAGAGAAGCAGAGTCCAGTCCTGTTCACATGAAACCCCCGCAGCTGAATTTCCTGATTAAAGAACACACGCACACAGACACACACACACACACACAGACACACACACACACGCACACACACACACGCTTTGCCCCCAATCCTCACCCATCCCCCACAAACCATCGGTGCTCATGTGTATGTGCGCTTTTGTGTGTTTGTGTGGATATGACCGTTGTCGTGTGCATGATTGCTTGTGTGTGCAGAGCGCAGGCTTTCTTTCAGGTGTGTGTACCTACATGCATGGATTTGTATGTGTGTATGCACAACATGCACAATACGTGTGCTTGTGTTTGTGTATTTTGCAAGCTTGGTTGTGTGAAGTGTGCATACACGTCCATGTGTGGTTTGTGTGTGTGTTTAGTGTGCATGCTTGCATGTGTAGTGTGTGTGTGTGTGTGTGTGTGTGTGTGTGTGTGTGCGTGCTATCTAGTGTTCCTGGTGTGACTGCATGGCTGTATGTATTTGTGTTATCCATGTGGTTAGTGTGCATCCGTGCTTGTGTATGTAGTGTGGGTACACTGCATGGATTTGTATGTGTGTATGAACACGCACAATACGTGTGTATGAACACGCACAATACGTGTGCTTGTGTTTGTGTATTTTGCAAGGTTGGTTGTGTGAAGTGTGCATACACGTCTATGTGTGGTTTGTGTGTGTTTAGTGTGCATGCTTGCATGGCCAGTGTGAGTGCATATGAGTGTGTGTGTGTGTGTGTGTGTGTGTGTGTGTGTCCATGGTGTGCATCCTTGCTTGTGTATGTATTGTGGGTACACCGAGTAATGTGGGTATTAATGTGAGTGCATACGCATTTGTGTGTGTGTGTGTGTGTACATATGTGTGTGTGTGTGTGTGTGTGTGTGTCCATGGTGTGCATCCTCGCTTGTGTATGTATTGTGGGTACACCGAGTAATGTGGGTATTAATGTGTGTGCATATGCATTTGTGTGTGTGCGTGTGTGTGTGTGTGTGCGTGTGTGTGCGTGTGTACGTGTGTGTGTGTATGTGTATGTGTGTACATATGTGTGTGTGTGTCTGTGTCTGTGTGTACATGTGTACATATGAGTGTGTGTGCATGTGTGTGTGTGTGTGCGCACGCGCGCGCGTGTGAGTGTGTGTGCATGTGTGTGTGCGTGTGTGAGTGCGTGTGTGTGCATGTGTGTGTCTGTCTGTCTGTGTCTGTCTGTGTGTACGTGTGTACATATGAGTGTGTGTGCATGTGTGAGTGTGTGTGCGTGTGTGTGTGTGTGTGAGTGTGTGTGTGTACATATGAGTGTGTGTGAGTGTGTGTGTGTGTGAGTGTGTGTGAGTGTGTGTGTGTGTGAGTGTGAGTGTGTGTGTGTGTGCATGTGTACGTGTGTACATATGAGTGTGTGTGCATGTGTGAGTGTGTGTGTGTGTGTACATATGAGTGTGTGTGAGTGTGCATGTGTGTGTGTGCGTGTGTGTGTGTGTGTGTACTGGGGGTTATGTGTAACGGGCGGGCGCCATGTGGAAGCCATTGAGCGGTGGTGGTGCAGCAGCAGCAGCAGCAGCAGCAGCAGCAGCAGAGAACAGGGAAGGTGGAGCCAGCTGGTTCTGCTTAGCCCTTGGCTGCTCCGGGTAACCTGACCTGCGGAGACGGAGCCTCTACCTCCCGAGGACCAGCCGCCACATGTGTTGCGTGAGAGCGAGTCACCCAAAACCTGAGAACCGCCTGTCCGTTTCCTGGCGGCTCCGCCTGCTCCGCCTGCTCCGCCTGCTCCTTCCCTTCTTTCTGTTTTGCATTTTTTTAGGTTTTTTTTTAACCGGAGCTCTGAAAACCAGTTCAGGAAGCGGATCAGCCGACAGCTCGAGACAGCTCCAGCGGTCCGGGCTTAGCGTTGGGTGATCTGCTCACTTGGGCGACTGTTACGTGTTGGTCTCGTACGAACCGACACATTAGTGTTGTGTGTCTTCCCCAGACGAGTGTTGGTAAACTGGGCTACGTGAGAGGAGGGGAAACAAAACACAAACAAAGAGGAAAGGTGGATGTTCCCCGGTTCCCCCACAAGAACCACCCATGCTCTCAGAGAGCATCGGTGGTTCACATCAAGAAGGTCCTGGGTTCGAGCCCCGGGGTAGTCCAACCTTGGGGGTCGTCCCGGGTCGTCCTCTGTGTGGAGTTTGCATGTTCTCCCCGTGTCTGTGTGGGTTTCCTGTGGGGGCTCCGGTTTCCTCCCACAGTCCAAAGACCTGTGGGTCACGTGACTCGGCCGTAGTAAACTGCCTCTAGGTGTGTGTGTGTGTGTGTGTGTGTGTGTGTGTGTGTGTGTGTGTGTGTGTCGGCCCTGTGTGATGGCCTGGTGGCCTGTCCAGAGTGTCTCCCCGCCTGCCGCCCAGTGGCTGCTGGGATAGGCTGCAGCATCCCCGCCACCCTGAGAGCAGGATAAGCGGTTCGGATAATGGATGGATGGATCTTGGATCTTTTTTCCATAGCTCTTCCATCATCCATATCAGTTATGATGTCATTTTACACCGCTGGACCACCGCTGGACCACCGCTGGACCACTGCTGGACCCCTGCTGGACCACTGCTGGACCCCCGCTGGACCCCCGCTGGACCACTGCTGGACCCCCGCTGGACCCCCGCTGGACCCCCGCTGGACCACCTCTGGACCACCGCTGGACCACCGCTGGACCACCGCTGGACCCCTGCTGGACCACCGCTGGACCACCGCTGGACCACCGCTGGACCACTGCTGGACCCCCGCTGGACCACCACTGGACCACCGCTGGACCCCTGCTGGACCACCGCTGGACCACCGCTGGATCCCCGCTGCACCACCGCTGCACCACCGCTGGATCCCCGCTGGACCCCCGCTGGACCACCGCTGGACCCCCGCTGGACCACTGCTGGACCCCCGCTGGACCACTGCTGGACCACCGCTGGACCCCCGCTGGACCACCGCTGGACCCCCGCTGGACCCCCGCTGGACCACCGCTGGACCCCCGCTGGACCACCGCTGGACCACCGCTGGACGCCCGCTGGACCACCGCTGGACCACCGCTGGACCACTGCTGGACCCCCGCTGGACCACCGCTGGACCCCCGCTGGACCACTGCTGGACCCCCGCTGGACCACCGCTGGACCCCCGCTGGACCCCTGCTGGACCACCGCTGGACCCCCGCTGGACTCAGCTTTACAGCGGGGTCTTATGGGACACCTGGACAGGAGTGTCAGACATGTTTCAACAAGTCCAGTTTAACCCACTTATCTAAACCAGGTATGTGGATGAAGGTTATGACGTGAGGTGTCCAGTATGATCAGTGGTACTGATCTACTTCCTGGTTCAGCCTGCAGGAAGTAGATCAGCCTATACTTCCTGTAGGCGGTAGTAACATCCTTAAACTAGCCGGCCAGCGCAACAGAGAAGTCACAGATGATGGACAGTCGTGGACACAGTGTGGGGTGGGGGGGTTGCCTTCTTGGGGTCGTGTTGGACCCCGAGACGTGTGTGGGTCATGTGACCCTATAAAAACGAGCGGTGTCCACCGATCAAATGCAAGCTTTCTGCACGGTGGAGAGGGAGAACCCAGATAGTCACACAGCCTGTGATGGACGACAGGCTTGTTTCTTCCTGCGAAATAGATTTGGGGTTTAAATTAAATCAAGCTGCTTTAATTTAGAGGTTTAACGAAGGCGGGCCATAAATGACCCTTAGGACAAGGGCGGTACACACAGTGTGTGGGGACAACACAAGCGTTAGAGACTCCTGTTCAGTTGCCCCATAAGAGTCCAGCGGTGGTCCACATCCAACTTCTACTGAATGAAGCTGGGGAGTAAGATGACGTCATACCTGGTATGGATGAGCAGGGGTGGAGCACAAACTTCTGGGCCCTGTACATGTGGGCCCCTTTCCTCTGTTGTCTCTCACGCGTCCCTTCTTTGAGTTCTAGCGTACTGTATATTATTTACAATCACAGTACATTAATCTATTCTAACCTGACTTGACATGACTTAACCTGACTTAACCTGACTTAACCTGACTTAACTGTCTTGCAGGACTGAAGACGTGACTCTGTGCTTGTGCTTGTATCAGGAGTCAGTCCTGACAGGACTAGGTGAGCTGCACTGAGAGATGCTCGTGAGGGGCGGGCTAAACCATTTTGCACCTTGTGTAAGGGGTGAGAGGGGCCTGAGATGGGGGTGAGAGGGGCCTGAGATGGGGGTGAGAGGGGCCTGAGATGGGGGTGAGAGGGGCCTGAGATGGGGGTGAGAGGGGCCTGAGATGGGGGTGAGAGGGGCCTCAGAGAGCCTCCGCTATGTTCTTTAAGTCCCTCAACCGAAGTATTGAGCCAATTTGAACTGAAGTTGTGACGCTAATTAGTTAGAAATAAAAACTTACAAACCAAAACAAACGTTTAATGCCAAGCTTACCGACCCCCACACACACACACACACCTCCCTTCTGGGTCCTGGTAGCCCCCCCCCCCACCACGACGACGCCGCTGTGTATGATGGAAAAACTACAAATGAGACCCAGGTTGTAAAAAACGGAATGATCCTTTAAGGCTGCTTGAGGCGTATGTGACTCCCGGACGTCTGCCTGGCGGAGGGGGTGTTGTTCCTCACGCCGCCTGTAGATGGCAGTAAGCCATAAGCCAATCGGAGACGGGGCCGCATAATTAAAAACGGGGCGATGAGTTTTTGCGGTAATTAAATGGCCCTTGAGCCCGTGAGCCAGGTCGGAGCAGGGGCAGAAGCGGAGCGGGTTTCTTCCTGAGCCGCGTCGTGCGGGACGCTGCGGACTGTGCGAAGCATCTTCTCCCGGATCCACCTCGATCAATACATGATGGAGAGTGATCAGGAGCCGCGCTAACACGCACACGCACACACGCACGCACACACATACACACACACACAAACACGCACACAAACATACACCCACGCACGCACGCACAAACGTGCGCGCGCGCGAACTCGGCTAACTTTTAGTGAGTATCGTCTTCACAAAGAATTTACAACAGAAATGCCTCCGGCCAAAATCTTTCGATCTGATTCATCACGTCGGTGCCACGCGCGCGCACGAGAGGATACGCGCGCGCGCACGCAAACGCCGGCGGGCGGGTGGACGCCTCGGGAGGTTTCTTGGTAACGAGACTGAAGTGATGACGAGACTGGGTGCTGTGTACTCCGTGCTGTCTACTGTGTACTGGGTACTCGATACTGTGTACTGTGCACTGGGTACTGGGTACTGTGTACTGTGCACTGTGTACTGGGTACTGTGTTCTGTGCACTGTGTACTGGGTACTGTGTACTTGGTACTGTCTACTGTGTACTGTGTACTCGATACTGTGTACTGGGTACTGTGTGCTGTGCACTGTGTATCGGGGTACTGTGTACTGCGCACTGTGTACTGGGTACTGTGTTCTGTGCACTGTGTGCTGGGCACTGTGTACTGGGTACTGTGTACTGCGCACTGTGTACTGGGTACTGTGTACTGCGCACTGTGTGCTGGATACTGTGTACTGTGCACTGTGTGCTGGGTACTGTGTACTGTGTACTTTGGTGCCGTCCTTGTTTGCATGGTGTTTTTGTGGGAGCAGTGTTGATGTGAGCGCATTTTACGTGGGATCAGTTTCACGGGAACTAGTTTGGCTCACGTGGAGCCAGTCTGTGGAGAATGTGTTCAGGATTAAATGTGTCTGAGTTTATCTGCAAAACATCGAATTGCAACATGTACTGTAAAAGTTTATCTATCTATCCATCTATCTATCTATCTATCTATCTATCTATCTATCTATCGATCGATCGATCTATCGATCTATCTATCTATCTATCTATCTATCTATCTATCTATCTATCTATCTATCTATCTATCTATCTATCTATCTATCTATCTATCTATCTATCTATCTATCTATCTATCTATCTATCTATCTATCTATCTGTCTGTCTGTCTGTCTGTCTGTCTGTCTGTCTGTCTGTCTGTCTGTCTATCTATCTATGTGTATGTGTGTATGTGTGTGTGTGTGTGTGTGTGTGTGTGTGTGTGTGTGTGTGTGCGTGTGTTTGACTGCGCGGTGTGCAGTACAGCTGTGAGTGTGCTGCACACCCTCGGGTCTGCAGAGTGTGCTGCAGGTGATGCAGGACACGTCCACGCTGCACTGCTTCAACACGTTGTGCCTTCGCTTGGCTTAGAAGTGTTCATATAACGTTATTTGCCCAGTATTTCCAAAATACGAGTTAGTACGTCATCTAAAACGCAACTGTTTTGTCAGAGAATGACAAATCATTTGAATGATATTCCACAAAGGGTTTTGATTTCCACACAGGAACAAGGGACGGTGCTGAATTATTATCATCATTACTTTAACTGCCAGATATCTCATTTTAAAATGAACCATTAGACATTCAGCTTCCCCCACCCTACCCCAGAGGCTCCGAGTTTAGTGTGTGTGTGTGTGTGTGGGGGGGGGGGGTCTGTGTGTGTGTGTGTGGGATGTGTGTGTGTGTGTGGGGGGGGGTCTGTGTGTGTGTGTGTGGGGGGGGTGTTCATAGTAGTTGTAACTCCAGAGAACCAGTAGCTACATGCATAAAACATGTCGTTGTCACTACAGCGTTATCGTGCTTGGACGTAGAGTCACTTCACATTTCATCTGAGATCGACTTGTTTCGGGTGAATGGGTCGTCGCTTGATTGGTAATGCCTAGCATTGCCACAGGGGGAGCCTGCGCCGACTTTTCCCTCGTTCAATACATGGAAGCGAAGGAAAGCAACGTGTCCGTCTCTTTCTCTTCATTTTCCCATTTTAAGGTAATTATCCTGGCTATGCCACCGTTCTTGTGAATGTATCACGTAGCAGTGGTTATACTTTATAAACTGGATGATGTGCGTCAAATATATGTATGTTTTCTGGCTGAGAAATTACCCTGCAGTAAAACATGCTAATCGTTTGCCGAGTTCCGTGTGTTTTTATGCTAGCTACTAGCCAAGTTCCCTGTTTTTATGCTAGCTCCTAGCCGAGTTCCGTGTGTCTTTATGCTAGCTACTTGACGAGTTAGGAGTGTTTTTATGTTAGCTCCTAGCCGAGTTCCGTGTGTTTTTATGCTAGCTACTAGCCGAGTTCCGTGTGTTTTTATCTACTAGCCGAGTTCCGTCTGTCTTTATGCTGGCTACTTGCTGAGTTCTGTGTGTTTTTATAGTACTTACTAGCCGAGTTCCATGTATTTTTATGCTAGCTACCAGCAGAGTCCCGTGTGTTTTCAGTTGTAGTAGCCGAGATCCGTGTGTCTTTATGCTAGCTACTAGCCAAGATACGTGTTTTTATGCTAGCTACTAGTCGAGTTCCGTGTGTTTATGCTAGCTACTAGCCGAGTTCTGTGTGTCTTTATGATAGCTGCTAGCCGAGATCCGTGTGTTTTTATGCTAGCTACTAGCCGAGTTCTGTGTGTCTTTATGCTAGCTGCTAGCCGAGATCCGTGTGTTTTTATGCTGGTTACTAGCCGAGTTCAGTCTGTTTTTATACTACTTGCTAGCCGACATCCATGTATTTGTATGCTAGCTACCAGCCGAGTTCCGTGTGTTTTTATGCTAGCTCCTAGCCGAGTCCCGTGTGTCTTTATGCTAGCTACTTGACGAGTTCCGTGTGTTTTTATGCTAGCTACTAGCCGAGTTCCGTGTGTTTTTATAGTACTTACGAGTCGAGTTCCATGTATTTTTATGCTAGCTACTAGCCGAGTTCCGTGTGTGTTTATGCTAGCTACCAGCCGAGTTCCGTGTGTTTTTATGCTAGCTCCTAACCGAATCCCGTGTGTCTTTATGCTAGCTACTTGAAGAGTTCCGTGTGTTTTTATGCTAGCTACTAGCCGAGTTCCGTGTGTTTTTATAGTACTTACGAGCCGAGTTCCATGTATTTTTATGCCAGCTACTAGCCGAGTTCCGTGTGTGTTTATGCTAGCTACCAGCCGAGTTCCGTGTGTTTTTATGCTAGCTCCTAGCCGAGTCCCGTGTGTCTTTATGTTAGCTACTTGACGAGTTACATGTGTTTTTATGCTAGCTACTAGCCGAGTTCCGTGTGTTTTTATAGTACTTACGAGTCGAGTTCCATGTATTTTTATGCTAGCTACTAGCCGAGTTAGGAGTGTTTTTATGCTAGCTACTAGCCGAGTTCTGTGTTTTTATTCTGGCTACTAGCCGAGTTCCGTGTGTTTTTATACTACTTAATAGCCGAGTTCCATGTATTTTTATGCTAGCTACCAGCCGAGTTCCATGTGTTTTTATGCTAGCTACTAGCCGAGTTCCGTGTGTTTTTATAGTACTTACAAGCCGAGTTCCGTGTGTGTTTATGCTAGCTACTCGCCGAGTTAGGAGTGTTTTTATGCTAGCTGCTAGCCGAGATCCGTGTGTTTTTATTCTGGCTACTAGCCGAGTTCCGTGTGTTTTTATACTACTTAATAGCCGAGTTCCATGTATTTTTATGCTAGCTACCAGCCGAATTCCGTGTGTTTTTATGCTAGCTACTAGCCGAGTTCCGTGTGTCTTTATGCTAGCTACTAGCCGAGATCCTTGTGTCTTTATGTTGGCTACTAGCCGAGTTCCGTGTGTTTTTATACTACTTACGAGTCGAGTTCCATGTATTTTTATGCTAGCTACTAGCCGAGTTCCGTGTGTTTTTATGCTAGCTACTAGCCGAGTCCCGTGTGTTTTTATGCTAGCTACTAGCCGAGTCCCGTGTGTTTTTAGTAGTAGTAGCCGAGATCCGTGTGTCTTTATGCTAGCTACTAGCCAAGATCCGTTTTTTATGCTAGCTTCCAGCCGAGTCTCGTGTGTTTTTATGCTAGCTACTAGCCTGGTTCCGTGTGTGTTTATGCTAGCTGCTAGCCGAGTTGCGTGTGTGTTTATGCTAGCTGCTAGCCGAGTTGCGTGTGTTTTTATGCTAGCTACTGAAGCTCTCGTGCTTGCCACACAGTGTGGGGTAGCACAGAACGGTAGCGTGCTGCTGGTTTAAATGTTTTCTTGTATGATGTGGAGTCTAATAGTCTAAAGTTAAAATACATTCCTAAGCAAGTTGACTAGAAATATGGTCTTTGGGTTGTTACATTGTAATGGTTTTTCATGGGAATAAATATGTAATGCATGCTGTTAAAGGGCTATGATTAAGAATATAAAGTACTGTAGTTGAAACCATCTGATATAATATAATTAGCTTTTGGGTAAAGACTGTAACAAATGATTAATTTATCGATTTATTTGGTTAAAAAGCTTGGAACAAGCCTATAGCAGTTAGTCTTTCTAGTCAGACACTATTGTACTGCACTGTATTGGAGTGCTACGAATGTGCATTCTTGTAAAAAATGTTTGTTTCTCATTCAATACATTGAAGCAAAAGAAAAGCAACGTGTCCATCTCTTTCTCTTCATTTTCCCTTTTTAAGGGTACAACACAAGCACCGACTCCAGTTTAGCTCTCATTTCCATCACTTCTCTGTCATACAAAAGAAAGAATCAGGAACAGTTTTTCATCTTTCATCGGCTTGCCGTGGCTCTCTGTTCCTGGACCGGAAACTCATTCAGCTGTCGCTCACAGTGGGGCTCATCCGAGCATCAGCCAAACTGGCCTTAATGGAAATGCAATGGAAATGCCTCCGGCCAAACCGGCCCGCTGATCCCACGAGCCACCACAACCAGAGACATGAAAGAGGAAGAAGGCAGGCGACCATTAGGGGTAATAGGCTTACTCTTAGCAGGGCTAACACATGGGGGGAGAAGGAGGTGGCAGGTGGAGGCATCAGGGCCAGAACCACAGATGACCCATCTAATCACATCTGTCACTGGTGGGAGCTGCAACATCTGACAGGTTGCCACTCAACACGGTGGCCGTTTACCCTCGCACAGGGCAAGCCAGACATTTGCTTTCAAATGGCTAATTAGGTTTCTACACGGACACGGCAATCCTCAGATGGTGGAGGGGACATCTGTGTGACAGCAGCACTGCAGGAGATGAGATGGATATAAGACACATACAACCAGTAATGGCTAATGACTGAACACAGGAAAGCCTTTTGGATGTGTTGACTCTCTCCCATGGGTTTCTCTCCAATCATCTCTCTCTCTCTCTCTCTCTCTCTCTCTCTCACTCACACACACACATCGTACACCCTGTTTGGGGTCATATTCAGGTGAGTTGAAAGGGCACATGGTGCCATTGGGAAGCAGTTCCTCTGAACCCGGATCAGTTTTTTAACCAGTGAGTTTCATACAGAAAGCAGACTTGACTCATAAAATGGGTAAACATGGAAATGAAGCACATGGTTATTAAAATGCTTATCGACATAGACAAGGGAAATGACAGTAAGTCATAAACGGGTGTCTTCTGTACCGTGATGGTATTGTAGCGAATTCAGCGGGCAGCCGGGACGTGAACCCGGGTCACCTGCACCATGGGCGACTGCGCTATCCTGTCAACTAAAGGGTCCGACCGTGGTCGTTACAGTACCCCCCTCCTTTGGGAAGCGCGTCTCAGCGCTTCAGCATACCAACCCCCTCACGCCTCTGGGCACACGACCTGTTAGCCACATGTAACAACCACGGATGACTAGACTCGCTAGCCCTTGGCTAACGGGTCGGACCCTTCAGTTGACTAGTTAGCACAGCCGCCTGTGGTCCAGGCTACACGGGTTCGATTCCCTGCTGTGGCGGTTCCCAGCTGCCCCCTGAATTTGCTACCGTGTGTTTGGTGTGTGGATTCTAGATTAGACGGTAAGACGACTGTTTTCTAAGGAGCTGAGAGAAAAACTGGTTGGGGAAAACTGTGTCCAGTGTCGTGAAAAAGTATTTCTTCCCCTTCCTGATTTCCTTTATTTTTGCACATTTGTCACACTGAATGGTTTCAGATCGTCATACAAAATGTAATATATGACGAAGAGGACCCGAGTTCACACAAAATACAGTTTTAAATGATCATTTTATTTGTTCGAGGAAAAAAGTTATACAACGCCAACCGACCCCATGTGAAAAAAATTGCCCCCTTAGTTACTCCATCAACAAATTAACCAATTTTAATTGATCACTGCATTCAATTAGAGCAGACACACCTAGGCCTGATTACTGCCCTGCTGAATCTAAACATGACTCATATAGAAGCTCACCATCAATGTGAAGCTACAAGGTCTCAACCAGCAGCAATCTGTGCTGCCATCAGAAGAAACAAAGGAAGAGATGAGAAAAAAAATCAAGGTTGAATCAGTTCATCTGGATACCAGGGGTGTAATCACTGTGCGCGGCTGCTAAACAACTGGAGCTCAAGCGGGATAATCGGGAGTACAGATTAGGAAACATTTCACCACTGCTGTCTGTCAGTCCTGGAAAAAAATCTTGAGGAAGTTACTGACTGGGGCTTCCGCAAAGTACATTTTCTTCCCGTACTCGTATAGGACGTCACTCGACCAGCACTCATTTGGCTTCAGGATTAGGCTGCACTCCATAGCAACCCTTTCCAGACATGCAACAACTGGGTCCTGGCAGTGATCGTTCCTCTCTCCCTCGGGCCTTTGTTTGTATGATGAGTCTGATTGTCTCCTTGCCCGAGCATTTCTCCCCTTACATTCATCATCTCGAAGGCAAGACGTTCCATACATCTAGTTAGGATAGTCCACAATTTTTGCCTCATCCCTTCTCCCATGCTCAGGGTTCCACAAGCGCACGTCTCCCCGTCTTCGATCGGGAAGCAATCGTCCTCTTGCTTAGGGACGTTATGATTGTCTTGGGATTACAAAGATGGTGGCCAAGGGCAAATAGCAGCCTGTTTGAGAAAAACAGCCCGATCTGAACGTGCAGTCAAGTTCATCGCCCAACGGCATTTGAAGTTCAGGTCGGAAAGAGATATAGCAAGACTCGGTAGTTCAGGTTTATTACAAACCCTTCTCTGAGGATCTGGTTTGAGACCTTATCAAGGATGTGGGACAGTTGGATTGCACTGGTGGTCATGGAGTGGGTTGTTTGGTAGGGGAGGATTTTTTTCCTTTTTTCCAGTGGGGCTAGATCGAGGAGCACCTGCAAAGCCTTTCCCTCCAATGCCAGAGCCAGGTAGATGACAGTCTCCTCGTTACTCCATCCGTTATGCCAGTGTGTCCCAACCCTGTCCTCAAGGACCCCCCTATCCTGCAGATTTTCATTGTAACCCTGCATAGGTAGCCCTGCTTGTACTTACTCAACCAATCATCTCATCGCACTTAATTATGCAAGGTGTGCAAAATCTGACATAATTCATTGCTGATTGGTTGAATAACTACAAACAGGTACCTATTCAAGGTTGCAAAGAAAATCTGCAGGATAAGGGGTCTTTGAGGACTGCGTTGGGAAACACTGCATTATGCCATGCTGCCAATTGCACTTGAGAGGTATGGCTCTGGCAGTGTCATCCCACTGTATTTTGGAAGCTTGGCTGGTGTTTTAGGCGTCGTATCTCTGCTGCTCACTAGGGGGAGATCGGCGGCGTCAGGCAGCATGCGTTCCCCGGCGCTGGTCCTCTGGGCCTCCAGGGGGCGGTGGAGCCGCGGTGCACTGGAGCCATCAGGTTGGGCTGGAAAACTTCCATCGCTGGCGGGCTCCATCTTTTGGCATTTGGTTCCAAGATCGCGAAAACTTGGAACAGTGGTGAATCTTAACAGGAGTGGCCGGCCAACCAGAGTTCCTCCAAAGACTCAGCAATGACTCATCCAGGAAGTCACAAAAATCCAGGGCAACATCTAAAGAACTGCAGGCCTTTCCTAGCCCCAGATAATGTCTTCATTCATGATTCAACAGTAAAACAGAGACTGGGCAAAAACTGATTTCATGGAAGAGTTGCAAGGCACAAACTACTGCTAACTAAGAGAAACATTAATACTCATCTCACATTTGTAAAAAAGCACATTGATGACCCCCAAACCTTTTGGGATAATGTTCTGTGGACAGACAAAAAGCAAGTCGAACTTTTTGGAAGACACGGTTCCTGTTATGTCTGACGTAAAGGAAACACAGCATTTCACAATAAGAACATCACAGCAACAGTCAGACATGGTGGTGGTAGTGTGACGGTGTGGGGATGCTCTGCTGCCTCAGAACCTGGAAGACTTGCCATAATTGAAGTATGAACTCTGCTCTCTACCAGAACAATCTGACGGAGAACGTCCGGTCATCAGTCTGTGATCTGAAGCTGAAGTGTAATTGGTTTATGCGGCAGGACAATGATGCAGAACTCAAGAGCAAGTCCACCTCCGAATGGCTCAAAAGAAACAAAATGAAAGTTTTGGAGTGGCCTAGTCAAAGACCTGACTTGAACCCCATCCAGATGCTGTGGCAGAACCTTAGATGAGCAGTCCATTGTCCCCAACCCTCCAAAGTCACTGAATTACAGCAATTCTGTAAAGAACAGTGGGCCAAAGTTCCTCCACCGTGATGTGAAAGACATCTCCACTTGTAAGAGGGATTTGGTTGCAGCTGTCCCTGCTAAAGGTGAAAAAAAAAAGAACAGTTATTAAGTTCAGGGGGATATTACTTTTTCGCATGGGTGTTGGATAACTTTTTTCCTTCAATAACTGAAATGATCATTGAAAAACTATTTTCAGTTTACTCGGGTTCTCTTTATCTTTTATTACATTTTGTTTGAAGATCTGAAACCATTCAGAGTGACAAATGGTCACCGGAGGACAAAGCTCACTAAGAATCCCTGTTTTTAAATCTATGCGGTGCACTGAGGCCTGATGGGAAAATTAATGTGGTCATTGCTATAAGAAATCACTTTGCGTAGATACGTGATGTGTTTGCAAATGTTATACTCTTTGTAGGCGTGTGATTTAGTAGGTTGACAGACAGACAGTGTGGTTAATGATAATGAGGGTTTCTCGAGTTACACATTCAAAGCTAGAATCACTTAAGTACAACACAACCACCATCAGAACCAGTCAGCATATCTGACCTCACTGAGCATGAAAGCAACCACACATCACGTCCAGTAGTCTTCGTAACATAACAGCCTGTCAACATAAAGCGGGTCTCTAAACTAACTCCGCGTGCGCATGTGTGGGCGGGTCTTATAGCCAGCGCTGAGTCACGTGACGCAAGTTAAAGCGGGAAGAGACGAGTAGAGAAATGGCGGAGCATGCAGGAAAAAAAACAAACTCGGATGTTTTTGGAGTTTTGGGATTTTTCCAGAAGAGAGGGAAGGGTAAGAATTTAGCCTATTTAGCCTAATGGTTGAAACTGCCTGTTGAGTTATGATATGAATTGGATTCGGCACCTACGATCATGATGAAGAGAAATCCTCTTCATCATGATCGTAGGTGCCGTTAAGCTAGCGGGCCGCCCTCGTCTGATGCCGCGTCATACTTTTGTAAACTACTAACAAGACACGTTAGCCCCCTAGCTAGCTAGCGGGTCTGACCCTTTAGCCGAGCGGATAGTGAGGTCGCCTTGTGGTGCAGTACACCCGTATCGAATCCCGCACCGGGCAAGAAAATAACCGGTTACGCTTTTATTGTCCTTTAGCGGGGTTTTTCTCGTAAATAATCACATTTCTATGAAACGAACTAAAATGGTAACGACTCATTCGTGCCAATTACTAACAACTAATATTTTAACATCAGAATTCATAATTAATATGGAGAGTAAACAACAGTTTTTGAGGCACACGTTTCAATTTTTCCGTGATTGGGACGTACTTTGAATGTAAATAAGGTGCCAGAGTGTATAAAAAAAGCATCAAAATAGAGCTTGTTTATTAAAGGGTTTTTTTAGGGGGTTTTTCCTTATCTGATGAGAGGGTCTAAGGACAGGATGTTGTGTTGCTGTTAAGCCCACTGAGGCAAATTTGTGATATTGGGCTATACAAATAAAATTGAATTGAATTGAATTATCAAAAAAGTTTTCCAGGGGAGGACCCCCCCCCCGGACCCCCTACAGAAGTCCGGGCTAAGCCCCGAATGTCCTTAAATCCTGGAAGCGCCCCTGATGCTAATACTACTACTAATCAGAGAAAGTTGAATCAGTTCATCCGGGCATAACGTTTATTGAGAGAGGAACGTTTCATCTAATGCCCCTTTTCCACGACACAGTACCTGTGTCATTTTCCAGTACCCCTTCAGTGTAGCTGGTCGTCATAGCGACGCCTAGATAAACTGCTGTGACGCCATATTCAACTCGACCATTGTAAGAACAAACAAGAAAAAAAACAAGAACAGTGACGGACATGGGGGGATGCTGTGCTTAATCCTCGGTATGTGGCTGTTTGCCACAGCAAGAAGAATTCAGTATCTTGAAAATGTACTTTTAATATAACTCCGCTTCGACCACTTCGGTATCACCCTTTGCAGACACGTCACAATTATCACGTGACGAGGGGACTGCGCCATGACGGACGGCAGGAAGTGATAGACTGGGAAATTCAAAAGCGAACAACAAAATATTGCGACGGATGAGTAGCTATTATAGTTTAGATTTAAGTGATGGCTACCAATAGTCAGAGTAATGTTGTGGAGTTGTCCTGTGAAGTGAGTCACCTTGTAGGACGGCACAAAGAGCGATATGTGGAGAAGCTAGAGATAGCAGGGTTAGCTACCGACCTGTACCTTCTGCTTACCAGTTCTTTGTAGCTGGTTGGGGGGATGTACCTCATAATGGCAAAGGTAAGACATAGCTAGCTAGCCAGCTGTGTATGTTTTTAACCCGTTTCCCCTAGGATGCCATCAAAACTCAAATCGACTGTAACCAAAAGCAGCTCATACTTTCCTCGCCATTTCATAGTCGGTTACAAGGTCTTGCCATCTAGCTAGCATTTGGGTCATTCCATAGAAAGTGTTAAGTTTGAGTCCACAACATTCAAAGGGGACAAGGAGGCATAATTAAACTGTCAGTAATGTTTTCAGTTTCTGAAGCCACTGATTCCAGTGTACTGGTTAGCATGAAGCAAAATACAATTAAATAATAAATATACAATTTGTATATTTTTAGCTGTTTTTGTTAAATTACAATCATTTTCTCATGTCCACTCTGACCATTTCTCACATTCATGTAAGGTAACACTTAAAAATATCACATAAATCTCAGACTTTTATTGTTCTTACGAGCAAAAATACTTCCCTCTTCATATGAAATGTGTTAATTAAATTAAAAATGCACAATTTTGGTTAAAATATAATTATATATATATATATAATTATATTTTAACCAAAAATTAACCAGTACACTTGAATCAGTGGCTTCAGAAACTGAAAACATTACTGACAGTTTTATTATGCCTCCTTGTCCCCTTTGAATGTTGTGGACTCAAACTTAACACTTTCTATGGAATGACCCAAATGCTAGCTAGATGGCAAGACTGTGTAGCCTACTATGAAATGGCGAGGAAAGTATGAGCTGCTTTTGGTTACAGTCGATTTGAGTTTTGATGGCATCCTAGGGGAAACAGGTTAAAAACATACACAGCTGGCTAGCTAGCTATGTCTTACCTTTGCCATTATGAGGTACACCCCCCTGCTGTGAGCGTAGCACCGCGGTTCCGTAACCCACCCAGCTCCCAAGAACTGGTAAGCATCCAGACTTTTGCATGCTTTTAGGTCAGCACCTGTGTATGGGGACACTCCGTTGGTAGCATAGTGGTACAGATCGTGTGGACTGAACTCGGGCAGACTGGACGGTTTTGCTAGATCCGTGAACACATCAGTAGGAAGAAGGTACGGGTCGGTAGCTAACCCTGCTAACGCTAGCTAACCCTGCTATCGCTAGCTTCTCCACATATCGCTCTTTGTGCCGTCCTACAAGGTGACTCACTTCACAGGACAGCTCCACAACATTACTCTGACTATTGGTAGCCATCACTTAAATCTAAACTAATAGCTACTCATCCGTCGCAATATTTTGTTTGTTTTTGTTCTTCGCTTTTGAATTTCCCGGTCTATCACTTCCTGCCGTCCGTCATGGCGTTCATATTCCCCGCGAGTGGGACGTGACGTCACGTGCAAAGGGTCAATTTAAAAAGGTAGAGGCTAGTTCCCATCGATGCAGAGAACTGTCAACTGAGCATGCGCAAGTACTCGTTGCCTCTGTTGTTTGGGTAGGGTAAGGGTAGGGTTAGGGCGGGGTTAGGGTTAAAGTTAGCTAATCAGACGCAGAGTAGGGGCGGGGCTTCCTAGAATCCCAGCGCCTGGATGCTACGCGGGGCGTGTGGAGGCGTGGTACAGGCATTTCGCGCATGCTCAGTTGACCCTTCTCTACTCCATTTCCGTTCTCTGCATCGATGGGAACCAGCCTCTACCAATTTAAAAATGCCAGGCGATATCCCATGCGCGCATTGATGACGCAGTGACGCACAATGACGCAGTGACGCGTTTCTCTGCATTGATTTCGGTACCCGCTCCAGTTTTCTTTTGGAACCTCGACAAAGGTGGTACCAGAAAAGTGGTAACAGTTACCAACATGCCGGTACTTTCCAGTAATGCAAGAGGAAAAGGGGGCGAGTCGAGTTGAGCCGGTACCATGCAGTGGAAGAGGGGCATAAGTGACCTGTTCAGTCTCAACTGACTGCAGGTGTCCCCACACTTATCAACAACACAGTGGCATAACGACCCAAACCAACGACCTGTTTCATATGCAGATATGGGCGTGACCATTAACTAGACTTACAATGGCCACGTGTAAAAAAAAAAGATACTACTACTACTAGTAATAATAACCGTAGTGGTAATAATGATGATGATGATGATGATGATGATAAGAGTGACATTCACAGTAATAACGTTAGTCAAGCCAACATTTCTGTGTTGCTCACAGCTGGATTGTTGCCACATTTCCAGCAGCCAATAGGCAGAGGAAGTGGATGTGGGCGGATCCAGAAGGCAACCGCCAGTCAAATCCAGGTCAGCGGCACCGCGTGTGTGTGTGTGTGTGTGTGTGTGTGTGTGTGTGTGTGTTTGTGTGTGTGTGTGTGTGTGTAAAGGGGGGTTACTGTGTGACCGGATTGAGAGTTTCCACACCAGCAGGATCTGGCAAAGATAAGCCTCTTGGGAATGGTGTGGTCCTCTCTCCCTGACCAGATTATACAGACACACACTTCTGTCTGTCTGTCTTACAGACTGTCCCTTTATCCGTCCGTCCGTCTGTCTGTCTGTCTGACCAACTGTCCATCTCTCTGTTTGTATCTCTGTCTGTGTGTCTCTCTGCCTCTTGGTCTGTTTCTCTCTCTGTCTTAGTATCGATATATCGGTCTTTCTTTGTCTTGCTGTCTCCCTCTCTCTCTGTCTTTCCACTGGAGGTGCAGAGATCCAAATTTGGAGATTATCTGCTTGGTCTAAGTCTCAGTTTTTTTTAAAATTCTCTCGCTCTCTGTGTGTCTCTCTCTGTCTCTCTCTGTCCCTCTCTGCCTGTCTGTCTCTCTCCTCTCTGTCTTTCTCCCTCCCTCCCTCCCTCTCTCCCTGTCTCTCCCCCTCTCTGTCCCTCTCTGCCTGTCTGTCTCTCTCTGTCTCTCTCTGTCCCTCTCTGTCTCTCTCCTCTCTGTCTTTCTCCCTCCTCTCCCTCCCTCCCTCCCTCCCTCCCTGTCTCTCCCCCTCTCTGTCTGT